>JAQGAX010000440.1:0-16672 GCA_034698105.1 Plectus exinocaudatus | reverse complement strand
TACAGTTAGTGTGTTGCTTGCAGGAGAAAGCATCGCCGAAGAAGAGACAGGTGCGACGGACATGACGACGTCGACGGCCGACGAAGGCTCGTCACTGTTCCGTCTGCGCGGCGTCGTCGTCCACTCGGGTCAGGCGAACGGCGGCCACTACTACTCTTTCATCCGGTCGGACCGCGGCGACGGCAAGTGGTACAAGTTCGACGACACCGACGTTCACGAGCATGACCTCTCGACCGAAGATGTGAGTATTCTTCTTGTTATTTTATTTGATGGTTGGTAGGGGACAATTTGGATGATTGTTGGATATTTTTGACGTTGATTGACTCTACAGTCTACTCATTTTGTCATGTGTTCCAAAACAAGTTGAAATAGTTTTTGGGGAATGAAAAAGATGATCGTAGCAGTTAGCTTATATCTGCGGCGTCTTCCACTTCCGATCGTCACCGCATTTTTTTGCTTGCAGGACATGCGCAACGCCTGGTTCGGCGGCGAGTACATCACAGACATGTTCGACCACATTACTAAACGGTACACGCCACGCCGCCAGAAGCGATGGTGGAACGCTTACCTTCTGTTCTACGAGCGCATCACACCCGGCCAGCCGACGACGTGCTCCTCGACCGTCGCTCAGCTCAGCAACCAGATGGAATCAATGAGTCTCAGTAAGAACGTTTCGCATTCGGTGCCAACTCAACGCACTAACTCGTCGCGCTTGTGTTTCTTTGAACCGCTACTTCTATATTTTAATATTCTTGTTACTCGACTGCC
The DNA here is from genome assembly GCA_034698105.1 of Plectus exinocaudatus. Taxonomy (NCBI): domain Eukaryota; kingdom Metazoa; phylum Nematoda; class Chromadorea; order Plectida; family Plectidae; genus Plectus; species Plectus exinocaudatus. The sequence continues at coordinate 15,904 of JAQGAX010000440.1, read as the reverse complement.
TCAACAAATGTAAAAAATGTACGATAATACAGCATGCAAAATAGAGTAATATATGAAGCATAATACCAAGTGTAATGTAATTGGATCATTACCCCTGTTTCAGGTTCGAAGTTGCGTCAGATGCTGCCCGAACTGGAAGCGGTTGTGCGCGCGAAGAACACGCGGGTGGTGCACGAGCGGAACGAGTCAGTTTTCTTGTGTCTTTGCTTGTTCGCAGCGGCTGGATGATATGGTTCATGGTTTAGATACACGCCCGAGTACTTCCAGTTCATCCGCCAGCTGACGACGACCGTCGCCGCGCCGCAGTTCCTGAAAAACGGCGCCATTCCCGAACAACAGCGGAAGTGAGCACTATTTTATTGCTATTGGGGTCGTTCGTAGACAAGGGAGAAAGTGGGATGCAAATGGTTCATATCAGCCTTGCGAAGTACAACAAGGACATTACTTTGTTGCATTACTGTTTGCAACACTTGCTTTGATTTGAGTATTAGGTGGTTGTAAGTGGGACTAAAAATGTATATTCGACTGATTTCAGAGAGATGGCTCTGTTGGCAGTGCAGTTGTTGGGCAAGTTCCTCTTCACTACCGGTCTCCATGCAAAGCGCAGTCTCCGGTACGCGGCTGAGATTTCAGTTTTCATTTGAATCAATGCATAAAATTAAACGCGACGCTCGCACTTTTAAAATGTCGTGGCGATCGCTTTCACTAACCCGTCGATTTTGTGTTTCACTTTTTTGTCTGAATTTGGTAACTTCCAGTAGCTTCGATTCGTATGAGGTGGAATAAAACTGAAGAACAAAAATCAACTATCATTTCACTAAGTACTCGTTTAATTTCAGAGGCAACATGCAGGACTGGTTGAACAACATAGTGTCGCTGTTCGCGTTCAGTCCCGAGTGCCGTCTGTGGTTCGTCGACTCCATTCTCTACGGGCAATCGCGCGCCTTCTCCTTGTACCTCTTCGAGTCGACGAGCACCGAGGTTGGTGTTGGATGTCATTTCATTGTGATTCATAAGGTGTCTCTCGCACTATGACTAGGATGCTTATTTTCGCGAAAGAATTGTAGCGGGCTTTAGAAAATGATCGCTATTCGTTCCTAGTTATTCCCCTTAGTGTTGCCTAGAAAGGTAGTGAAGTGTCAACAAAGTAAGACAGGTCTTACCTTTTATCAAACAGCTACGGTGGCATTGTGAGAGGTAATGAAAAGGGATTTTCAGGTTCGTCACTTCTTTGTTCGCCTTCTAGTGGTGCTGATGGAGAAATCAAGAGACGACCCGGCCGACAAGATCAACCAGCTTCGACGTATGTTGCTCTCTTGTCGTTAAATTGACTCTTAAACCAACTCGGACCAACTCCAATAGCTGAGGTCCTGGCACGGTCACGAGGGGTATGGGGTAACTACCCCAAATATCCCTATGCAGAAAATATGTACTGTGGACCCAGACGAAAAAAATTAAAGTTAATCTGGTAGAATCGCACGTTTGTGGAAAAATTTACGTCATATATCCCCTAGCCGCCGACCCATGGCTATTTCTGGTGAGGTCACTACCTAAGGCGCCAATCGAGCCTGTAGATGACGGGCGCCGTGCTGAAGATGCGCAGTGGTTTCGCCTCAAGCGCCCTGGTCCTTTATTTCGTGCCTGAACCAACTAATCTATATTTGACAACTTTAAGAGATCGTTTCTTCGTGTTTCAGACACTGGCGAGAGTGTGTCCGACCTGCTTATTCGCACTTTGCTGACGTTGCCGATGACGAACACGAACGACTTCCATCGGCATCCTTGCCAATACTTTGCCTTGTTCTACCACTACGCGTCGCTCGGTCCAATTGAAGTGCGCTTTCTTCTCGTTGCATTTGTGATCCAAAAATTTGCGAGAGCAGGCCTTACCGCTATATGCAAAATGACAGTGTACGGCACCTATGCAAAATACTTAAGCGGCGCAACCCGTAGAGTTTGCGTTTCAAAATGTTCATATAGCGATGCGATCTGAACAATTTTATGATGATTAGTACACCACCAGGCGCTTTCCTTCGGCGCTTGCTTGACCCCAAATAAAATTTGACTTGGAATTATTCATTTTCTATTATAGAAGCAGCAGCTGCTGAAGCACGGAGTGTTGTCGCAAATGCTGAAGATCGTGCTGGAGGAGCATCAGTTGACGCGCGGCATGTACGCCGAGATGGCCAAGTGCTACCAGACGATCGGGCTGCTCATCAGATGCTGCGACGTCTCGGAATACTGCCAGTCCTCCATTGACGGGGTATGAACGCGAGTCGACGTCGTTTAACGATCATGCCTTTTGGCTTATGCATTTTTATGCACAGTTTATTGGTGCTGTTCGACGCTCACACTAACCTGTATAGGTTATGTTTCAAGTAGTATTATAGGTTTTGTGCGTGACAATGAGGATTCTCGAAAAGCGAAGAAAGTAATGTCATGAAATGATTGATTGATTGATTGATTTAGGAGCCGCTGCGTCCAAATCCATTCGCCGTATCGAAGGAGCCAGCGGCTAAGATGCCGGACGAAGTCGGCAACCGTCTCTTCTCTCCCGGCGGCGTCGAACGGTGCGCTCTCTTTCTCATTTCTTTCATCATTTAGTCGGGTGTTGCTACAGATTCTGTCGCACAATGCTGGACCAGTCGACCGCCGGCTACGACGTCACACGCTCACTCCTGCAGTTCCTCTGCTGGGAAAATATCGGGTTCACAAGGAGCGCTTTCCGTTCGTTCAACTGGGAGGTTAGCAGTTGTCGTTCGCCGTGATGGCTGTCGGTGACTGAATGTTCGTCTCTTGCAGAGCTTGTTCTCGTGGAACGACATCAAGCAGTACCTCAAAGTACTGGAGGCGCTGCTCGAAATGCAGGACAGCTGGCAGAAGGACCGGATTCTCTTTGGCCTGCGAGGTGCGCAAGGTTGATTTTCTTTTTTGTTAACGATTGAAGCTACTGTCGAACCCGGATATAAGAGCAAACTCGGGAAATGGCACTTATTTGCGGGCGCTCTTATATCCTGGTTCGATTGCATTGCGAAAACAGCTAATCTGAAATGTAAATACGCTCTGAAGTACGTTGATCTTTTCAGGCGACGGCGTCGACAAACCGAAGCCGATGGGGATCTTAAAGCTCATGCGCTCGAACTTCAGCTTTTCGGCGAAGAAATGCTACAGTATGCTGAAGATGATCACGCAGTTCTTAGAGTCGTCGAGCGCCGGTCAAGAGGTCAGTGAAAATGTCTCTCAGCCAGTGTTGGGCGTTACCATGGAAACCGAAACTAGGTAAAACTAGGTAATACTAGGTAAACTAGGTAGAAAACTTGGTAAGTGCTTATTTTTGAGTTGTACCTAGTTGTACTTTGTGGTACCTAGTTTTACCGACCCCCGATTTTTTTCAAGTTCTCAACACTGCTCTCAGCTTCGATTATCTTTCGTTGATTTTGAACGTCTTTGTACTCTCGTAGACACTTGCGGTTATCATTATATTTAAACTAAACTGTTATAATTCTTTTGTGAGGGCTATAACGATCCCGTTACAACCCTACTTTTATGCATTACACTGTCGGTTTAGGTGCTGGAGCAGAACGCCGACGTCAGGGAGGAGTACGTGAACCTGTCTGCCTGGCTCAAGTTAGAATTGGACGCCGCACAGCGGCACGAGGTTGGCGCACTTTTGCATCAAATTGTTACACCGGACGTGGCCACGACAGTATGGGGATCATATACCCCCAGGCACCCAAATATCTTCAAGGAGACCATTTTGAGGATTTGCAATACCCAAAACGAAAAAATTTTACTTGCACCGGATAGAATGCACTTTTTTGGAAATAGTGACACCATATTCCCTCCGTCCCACCACCCGTAGACATGTCTGGTTTATAAAGCCATATGTTTGCGATGAAGAGTTGAAATATGAATATACTTTACGTGTCGCTTGCGAGTTAATTGGCGGCAACTGTTTTCAAGCTACGAACGTTTCCAGATCCGACTGAAATACGCTTCTTTTCGATATGCCGTGGAGCTTTCTTCATTTCCGCGTAGAATCAATGCATTTTACTGTCTAATCAACGGCTATGTGCCGCGTGGTCTTAAATATCTTCGAAAGGCAACTCTGCGCAAATTATAAATATTATATAATAACTATATATTTATTATTAATATTAATTAATAAAATTATAATTATTATATTATATAATATCGTACAATAATTTATTACTTTTTATATTGATTGCATTGCAGGAATCGTACGGAGCGACGTCCAACTACGGTCATCAGGCGCCGTCGTCCAACGAGGCTCCCGGAGTCGGCAATTCCGGTAAGGCTTCGAATATAGTTCACAAAATTCTTTCTGTTTGTGCAATCCCCGAGAATAACTGATAATTTCTTATCGCATTCTAGAAGAAATCAGTATGCGACGCTAACCCGTCGACTTTATGTTTCAACCTTTCTGTATAGCTTATGATAACCTCGTCAATTAATGCGGAACTTTTTTGCTCTAGTCTTATAATTAACTTATTCTAATGAAACTATTGACAGTGGTCGCGCTCTTTTATTATTGCTGCGATCGTTTCAGGTTTGGAACGATCGGACAGCGCGATCGATTTGTTGGCCGCGTGCCGACGCGTGTGCAAAGGGGCGACGGGCAAGGATCGGCCGGACAGGGCCGACGAACGCCGCGTCGACTCTGAAATGGTGAGGATCGGTATCCTATGGCCGAGCTCGGAAGGGAGAGTGAATTGAATTCTGTTGGATAATTTCTGTTTCTTCTGGTAGCCAAATGAGCATTTCTTTTTCTGCCATTAGCTCGGCGGCTCATAGTTTAATGTTCGCGCCTTTTAATATTTACGTTTGAGCACGCCTTCGACGTACAATCGCTTTATGTTTTTGCTGTCCAAGACTTTTAGCTAACACTTGTTTTGGGAATGCATGCGCTCAATTGAGTTATGGTTGCTTGCTCACTGGACAGTCGCTGTCTGCTTATTTGTAGCTGTTTCTTTTGTATTTGATTGAATGGCATGAAGCGTCAGCTGCTAGTTGATTTCTAGATAAACTGATAGGATGTGTCTCATCTTATAGCACGTTTGGAGTGAAATTTAGAGACAACTAGAAGCGGCGCCTCCAAAACTCTGAAAATCAATCACAGCTGCTAAATCTGCTTCCCACACTTCTGGTGCAGTGGCTGCCATTTCCGCTCCCTCTTCCTCCTATCCATTTCAGTATGGCAGGGACCAGGTCAACTCTTCGTTTTCGTCGACGTCGTCGGTGACAGAGCAGGACGTGAAAATTGACCAACTCGTTTAGCAGCTTCTTTCTTTTCCGTTCGCTGCTTAATTGTGCCCGAGCAACTGTTCTTTTTTTTATTCATGTGCCAGTTCCTTTAGGCGACCGTCGGCTATATATTGCTATGTTTTTCTGATTTCCTTTTGTTCGCGCGCATCCGAGACGGTAGTGTCATGTCAGCTCTGTCTGTTTTTCTGTTCTAAGTTGCTCCTTTTTTATCTGCCGCTTCGCTCCTTTTCGCTCCGCTTTACGATGTGAGTCAGGCGCGTGGCCGTGACCAGAAATTGAAAACGGGGGGGGGCAAGTCTACAGTTTTCAAAGGGGGGACTCTTATCATTATTTTCTAGCCACTGAAAACCGGGGGAAATGCGCCTGCGCCCCCCTCAGCTACGCGCCTGGTTTGAGTGTTACTGTTGTGATCAGCGACACTCGAGTCGTTTTTCATTACCAGTCTGTTGGCGGATGCTCTACGTCTGTGTCTGTCTGTCTGTCTGTGAGTTTGTCGTACCGAGAGAAGACGCATGCGATATTTTTCTTGTGCACTGGGCGATTTCAGGCATGTGCATGATTCATTTCTTGCCCTTGAATGTGCGTCCAAATAAAGATATTCTAACTTCACTTCTTGGGCTGCTGGCTTGTTAATGAGCATAATTCAAACGAATGATAACCAGTTCGGTGGTTCTGACGCGGGTCTAACCGAGGAAAGGGCCGATAAGGGGGCTCCACATTCCGAAAATTGGACCGTAGTATGGCTCCGAGCGTCGCAAACCCTTGTCTGGGCTTGTAGTACTGTATTGCGGTTCTGCGTAGATAATGTGACTATAATATGCAAATTTTTGCAGCATCCGAGTCGCGTGTCGTCGGTCGGCGGCGGCGTCGGAGCGGCGCCGGACGAGTCGGACGAGGACGAAGACGACGATCGGGAGGGACCGTTCGCGTCGGTGTCAATGGAGGAGCATCGTGGCGGGCCGGTCGACGCGCTGCCACCACCCTACACCGACCACTCTACCACGTCGTTCGCCTTCAGCGGCCGGGTGCGCCATTCACAAAGCGCCAGCAGCGGCCTGGACGGCGGCGGTGTGGCGGATCGCCCACCGACCGATAGCAAACTGCCGCTCAGTCGGACCACCGACAGCGGACTTCATCTGACTCTGTCGACGACCGCGCCGGCCAGGACGATCGCCACTGACGTGCCCTTGCCGTTCACGTCGCCCAAGAGTATGGAGACGCGCGACGACCTGAGCAGGACCACCGGCGGCGGCAAACTCTGACACCCTTTGGCGTGCGTTTTTTGAGTCCATTCTGGGGTCTGTTTCACAAACCTGTTGTAATAATTGCGGGAAGGTGACGTCACGACTGACCAATCACCGCGCTTCCCGCAATTATTACAACAGGCTTGTGAAATGGATCTCTGACTGGCGAATGTAATTTTTTCTCGTTTCCCTACTCGCTCTGTGTCGCTCCCTCTCTCTCAGAGACACTGCTACTTGAGTGATATCAGAAACGCGAGTTGACTTCGTTCCCCTTTCCATCATGCTACCGTCTTTTCTCTAATAATACGACCTCTGATATCATAGTACCATATGCTTATCTAATACTGAGAACTGTTTTGCGTAGTATGCAATTTTTGATTTGAATTTTTTCAAAAGTTTGTTTCTGGCAAAAGTTTAAAAATCTGACAATTCGACTTTTCAGTTTTAAGATGATCGAATGTATTACTACCAGTCGTACTTTTAGAGAAAATACGGTACGTATTCGTTTAGAATCATCGTTCCTCTTCTAACACCTTAACGGTACTGTGCGCATATTGCCTCGTTGACGGCTTTCGTTCGATTGTATGGGTTGATGTCTACTTGTTGTCTATGTTGATGACATAGATGAGGTGAGAGTGAGAATGAGTATTTTTGACAGATAAGTCGGCAGAGAGAGGAGAGACTATAGCAGAGACGCAGTTGATTGAATCTGTGCTCAGTGTATTTTGTGTTTATTAAATTTCGTTTTCGTACGAATGCTGTTGCAATTCAAGGACGGGGGCCGTCAATTCTACTGGCGGTTAAAAGGTTGACGCTTTGTTTACCTCTAGTCGCGAGGATTAGGTCGCGATGTGCGGTTTTTTTAGCTATTGTTGATCGGCGTTAATATTCGTTGTTGCTTCGCGTCGGCTGGGCCAGTGCCGAGGTCCTCCGACTTGCTATCTTTCTACCGTACCTTTTTCCTGTTGTTCGTCTGCGTTCTGCTTCTCTGTCGATCGTTCGAGTTGGCGGTATTCTTCCGCCGTGGAAACGTTTCTTCATTCGACTCAAAATGTTTAAGTTGGTCTTATACGCGCATTTGCTCTCAACTATATCCGTTGTTCGGTTCAGTTTTTCTACACCTGTGCTATATTTATGAGCAGCAAGTGAGGTTTTGCGTTTTGCCTGACTGAGGACAAATTGGAGAGTGTATGAAGGAACACTTGATTTTTTGTGGTACAGCCTGTGTTATTGGTACGATAAAACGAAACAATAATGCGTGTTGAACACATGTGTAAGACTGGGTAGCTTTTGGGATCCATGGGCTTAAACTATGAAAGAGCATGGGGTAATATAACTAACCCCCAGGCATCCAAATAACTTTCATCGAATAAGTATGAAGGGGGTCATTTGAAAAAATTTGATTTTGGCGAACTTTAAAAAGGTCGCCAACGACGTAATGAAAAATTTTCGGGTAATATTGCCCCAGTCCCGGTGTCATTCTTATTTGTCCGACAGGATAACCCTATCTTGGATGTTTCTGAAGAAATATGAACGCTGATTTGCTAAAAGTAAAGCCAACGGTGACAGCATGCCGAAGGCTTACAATTGGCGGTACGAGGCAGCGACGCTAGGTAGGGTATTGTGCAATTGTGCATTATTAACCTGCAAATAACATCAACATTATATGCTTCACTACGAACGGCGGGTGCCGAGCCGTGCCAATGCCTACTGTTCATTGCTGAAAAGGTTCCTAACAATGATCCCAATCTACCTGCAGACATGTAACCCACTGCCTTTTTTCGTTCTTGAATGTATATCCCTGTTCCAGCAGTGAGAAGTCCGTGGAAGCAGCAGTGACATGCTCTGTCGCATTCAATCGGCTCCGCAAATCAAAAGTCGACGTGACGGACGATTCTGAGTCACCGAGCTGATTGGAAGCGATCAATTCTCCCTTCTCAGTGGCGTCCATTTTGGCTGCGCATGTCAGAGCGGTTCTTTCTCCGCTCAACATGATTGATGCAAGGACGGCGCCGACGCAGCTCGCGTTGGCTCAACACCGACCATTGCAACAGTATCAATTGTGCACACGCTGCGCGGCGCAGCACATCAACAAATAGAGAGCGACCGGCTGGCTGGGCTAATAGACGGTCGTTGGCGGCGGATAAAAAGCGCAGTTTGACACGTCCGGTAGGTGCTGTTCGGCAGGAAAGCGCGAACGAAATGTGTCTCCCGCCGCCGCCGCCAAACGCCGTCGGCCGCAGACAACCGCAGGTTTTTTGTCTCCGGCGGCGGGGTGATTATTAAGGCTGCTGGGGGAGGGAGAGGGACGACGGCAGCCTCGACCGGAGACGGCGGCGACCGCTCTTTTCTTTTCATCCGCCGCAGCGCCGCCGTCGCCGCCGCAGCCACCCATTGCCCGCCGATCTGCCCGCACCGCCCGGCCGCCGCGAAAAAACCGCTGTGCCGTCGCTGCGCGGCGGCCGAATCGGAAAAAATTGCCGTCCCGTCCCTCCATCGGATCGCCGCGCCGCCGCCGCTTACTCCCTCTCCGCTGCGTCGATCGACATTCTCTGCTCCTCTACCCGTCAAAGCCATTCACTCTCTCTCTTTCCTCATCGCCCCGCTCGCAACCCACAAATCCACCGATTAATTACCTGATTTACGTTATCTTCCGTGTAGGAAAAAGGGAAACGTCTCTCAGTCTCCATTCCTTGTGCTCCGTCCCTTTGTCAGCCGACGTCGACTGCCGGGATCGGTTACGCCGGTCACCGCGCCGGTGACCGTTTGTTCCTGCCGCCGCTGCTGCGCGACAAACCCGACACCTGACAAACATCCCCGAAACCCGACAAACCTGACAAGACTGACAAACCCGACATCAAACCTGGTTCCCGACAAACAGTTGGAAATTTCGCCGCCTCCGTGGCACTGCGTCCGCTTCGGCGCCGCTATTAATAGCGGTCAGAGCTGAAAAAACTCCGACTGCTTCAACCATGCACTGCCATGCAATCGTCTGGTTTATATTTGGCGGCTGCCTGGCTACGATGATGCGCCTCGTTCAAGGTAAGCTAATAGCTGCTTCTCCGCGTCCGAGTTGTTATTTGCAGTAATGTGACGTACTGTTTTGCTCAGTTTTGCTCGGCTAACATTGTTTACGCTCTAGACGAGCTGGCGGAAAAATGCTTTTGCTCGCAGTTCGAATCGTGTTGTTAGAGATTGCAAGTATTTGTGCCATGCACGCCGCTGGCACAAGCATGCGTTATCGGTGCGAAAGTTTTGCACGTGTCGCGACCGCTTTTTTATACATGTTATCTATTTCCTTTTCTCGTAAGCCGCAGCGCGTTTCTTTCACCAGTCTGAAGCAATTGACCACCGGACCGCGAGCCGCCGATAAGGGTGTGCAATAGGTGACTGCGGTATCTCTTGCACTGAGTGGTGAAAATAACAACTACGCCCTTTTCGCCGACCACCGAATCCGAGGGCGTTTTTTGTGGCTGCTCGCGGTCGCCGTCATCGACCTTGAAGACAGGCGCGACGGACGGAAAGAATATCTGTCCGTTTCGATCGGCTGTTCAATTTTTCGTCGCCGCCATCAGCGTCGCCAATCCGGTTTTCTCCCTTTCTCTCTGTTGTCCCCAGCGCGTTAGTGTCGCTCGCGGGCGGGGAGGGAAGACAGACGTTTTTCGCCCACCGGCTCGACTGCGACGACGGCCAGACTTGCTTTGCCAACCACAACCGCCTCCCCCCTGTGTCTGCGCTCCGAGTTGCGGATGGCAAACATGTCCGTGTCAACCTCGACCGACTTTCCAGCACTTTGCACTATCCAGCGCCGCACTTTCCTTTTGTTGGTCGGCGGGGTCGAAAACAGCGTCTGAACGCAACCATGCGTACTCCCGCCGAATACAGAGCGAAAGAACATGAACATGTCCGCACTCGGTATGCGATAACAAGCCGAGCCCGACATCGAGCATAATCTTCTCATGACCCGCCGCAGCCCGCGCAGTTTTTCGGGTGGTACGGCCAGCGGTACGAGCGGTCATCGGCCTCCGAAAAACGGCTTCCTCGAGCGGTGCGCATGTGTCGATGCCTTTCGGGCGTTTTTTTTAGCTTTTTCTCGCCGTCCGACGCTCAGGTGCGCGCCCTCAGGCATGCCACAAACGACGCCACTGATACGCGCGAACGCGTGCAACCGCCAGAATTAGAGATCCGCTCACCGGCACAAGCTTGGGTTTGAGCGTACTATGGCCCCAGGAGCATTTCTTAAACCTTTTGCGACTGTTGCATATTGCAATTGCGACAAGTATGTGATTGGTCAATTTCCCCGCTCACGTCACCACTGACCATCACCGCACTTGCCGAAATTGCAGTTGCAATAGTTGCATTAGCAACAGTTTTTATGAAGTACCCCCTCTGGAGGCCCGGAAAGTTGACAGAAAAGAAATACTGATTAGGGATCCGATTTGTTGTTTATAAGTAAATGCTGTACCAAGAGGCGCGTGGTTTCGCTCCAACCCCAGAGCATTTGTAACTAATACCACAGGCCTGGGAGGCTTTGGGTGGTGATTACAGTCGTGCTAAGTTAAACTGCGTTAAAGTCAGGTATTAACTACGTTTAAACATAAGTACGTTGAAATTTTTGCTTTGCGAGACGAATCGAGAGAGCCGACTCGAGCGAGAGTCTTCAACATTATTGGAAAAAAGCAGTGGAAATTGCAGCAATAGGAATATTTTCAGGAGGTCAATATCGCTCTCAAGCGATGAAATGGGAAGTGCGCTGTTCTGCAGAAAAGATGACCGTAATTACCAATTTGGAAGCCGGTTCGGTGATATTAGAACAAGGTCGACTTCGACTGAACCGAAACCACGCCGAATGTCAATCGAACTTCAATCGGTTTATTGATTCACTTGAATTGGAAGTTCATCTCGGCAACTGCGCGTTAGCAGTCGCCACGGCGGACTATACGACATATTCGGCTGTGGTAAGGAGAATGTTTGATGAAGTTTTTTGTTGTCTAAACCTGATGGAATTGCTCTCTGTAGGTGGATTATTCAGTGCAAGGCGAGCTTATCGAGACATTCCCGGCAACTTGTGTGCATCCGAATCCAATTAACACATCGGTAAGCATTGTAAACGCTTGCGTTGTAAGATTGTAGTTGCTGACGAATACGGTATATCTTTGTAGATCTCAGCGACCATTCAGACCAAAGTTTACAAGAATAATAATAAGAGTGCACTTCTGCAATCAAATAGTGGCCGTGCATTCGAAGTGTTCCTCGGGAGTCAAATTCGCTTCGAAACCGTCGCTTCTCTTCCTTGGTATAGCGAGCAAGGTAAGCGCGTCGATGCACGTATTTTAGACTGATTATGGTCTACTTTAAGTGTTCTACACCTACCCGGTGACTTGCTGGACAAGCGACTTCGCCGACCAGCGGCCGAAAGCGAAGAAAGTGGCGTTTCTTGAGAATGGCTGCCCGGCAGTGAGCGAAAACCATCGCGGTTTGTCGAGGATCGTTCACGATCTAACCAAGGCCGGTTCGACGGCCGTCGATTTCGCGTTAACGGCGGAGTTAGTGCCAAACATCAGAGACGCACAGTGAGTTAGTTGCTTTCGACAGGCACAGATGGTATTGAACTGACGTGTTCTGTATTTTGCAGAGATGGCATTTTGCCAGAGGTCTTCGTACACTGCGATGTTATTCTCTGTTCCGGAGCGTCAACTACGGGTTTCCTAAATATTCCGAAGGTCAGCAAAATAATCCGAAAATTGCTAAATCTTCATCTGTCACAAACCTCAATAATGCGGATCAAAACTGACACAAGGGCGTGCTTCAAGGTGATTGGGTACCACCCCTTCGGTTTACCTCAGAGTGCGCCTCAAGCTTAATTTTAGCGAAATCAACGACAGAAATTATAAAAATAAAATATTAAATTTCGATATCCAACGTGGATATTTACAGTGTCCGAAATCTTCATTCTGCGCGGGTGAATCGGCCGTGTCTCATCGCTTGCCAGCTCACCTGGTCGAATTCGACAAGCTGCACATAGTGAACGGACCGATCTCGCCAGCCAGATCTCCGCCACCTCCTCGGGCAATCGAGCGAAACTCGGCGGAGGATTGCATCGTTCGGTGCAGAGCCGCACCGTACCGGAGTCAACCGCTGACGGCCGAATCGCCGCGGCGAATCGAAACCGTCCGGATACAGGGCATCTCGACCGTCGGCGCCGCGTTGGTCGCCTTCTTTTCGTTCCTCTGCGGCGCCTGCCTCACCTTCTCTCTTTGGTTTATTCATATAAAGACGGGTAAGTGTCAGCTTTTTTGATAATGCGATTATACCGTATAACTTCTGATAAGTGACGCGCCGCGTGTTCTCAAATATCTGTTATTTGAATATATCCGTTAAACGTGCCCTTCACATGAAAGAGAAGAAGTAAAATGGTGCATTGCTCATAGCCATCTCTTATGCTATTACCATCTCTCTACTTGCTGAAAGCTAAGTGCGTTGCAGATCCACGTCGAAAGCTGAAATTGCTCGACCAAAAAGAGACGTGCTTAACGGATCCACCAGAATCCACTTTGATATCCAACTGTTCGTGACATAGATGCTCTTCATAATAGTTTATATTTAATGGCATTAATTCGCCTGTTCTTGATCATCGCTTGAATGTGTGAATCTCGATATTTTCTGTTTGCATAGTTGTTAAATTGTACTTTCATCGCGCGCGAATGCATCGTTTTATGGTGGCTCAATTTTCTTGTTTCCCATTGCATTACCATTCTGTTGATGTGCTGTGTCGTCCTTGCGTCTAACGCTCGTTTTCTGTTGATCGTTTCTGTAACTCAAAAGATGCACACGAAAAAACTCGAAAGTTTCTCATTCGCCCCGAAAGTTGCATCGTGAAATACCACAAAGCGAAACAAAGGCAAGGGAATGAACGAACTTCGGTATTAATCGTTGTCGATCGAGATTCGCCCAACAACCTGAGGCACTGCTGAAGTCATAATATTCAGTTTACTTTCACTGCACCAAACTGCGTCAACGTATGCACCACGGATGAGTTCATAGCCATTGAGCACATAGCCAACAGTATTGATCCAGCTCAAACCGATGTAGCAACAGATGTCAGACGTACATGTCCACAAACACAACAATATAACTCGTCTCCAAACGGTGTAGAGACAAACTTAGAACATAAACAAACCATCAACAGAGGTTCGGAAACTGCCCATTCAAAGAAACATTCAACAGACCGTTGCAAACGGGGCAAATCGAGCAAGGAACAGGAGATCATAATAAAACGAGCAATCGAAAGAGAAGGCGATTGTCCAGATTTGACCAGTTGCTTTCATTAGAGATATTGTATCCACCGAGCTCAAGTAGGGGCTGTTATTTCTGAGACCGCAGGTTCAGCTGTTCGGATCATCAGACAGTGACTTCTTCGGGGCCGCCATCGTTGGTGTTGTCGGACTCCTGAGCGAGGTACTCGCGGTTTTCATACTTCCAGAAGCCGTCGAGATCGGTGAGTACGCTGACGACGGTGTCGCCCTGCTTGCAGTCGATGAGGTCGGCGAGGCGGATGCGCGACGGGTCGCGCGGCTTCACCATGTCGAAGATCTCGTCCTTCATGTCCTCGAACAGCACCATCTGCTGCTCCTCGGCCGCCAGCTGCTTCTGGATGTTGCGGAAGAAGAAGTTGATCGCGAATGCGTCCAAGTAGCCGCGCTGCCTCACGTCCAATATTCGAAAGAAGTACTCCAACGCGGCACGATCCTGAAATTTAAATTCAATTTAAAACAAATAAAATTCATATAATTAATTTATAATTATAAAATTTATAGCTAAAATCCTGAAATTTGAGAAGTTGACAAATAACGAATCAATGTTTTGAGAAGAACTATCAGTCATTAAGCTATGCTGAGCAAATAAATTACACAACAATCGGACAAGTGCGCTTGATCATATCATATTATTTCACGGCAAAACGTGCTGTTCCACAATCGAGCTAAATCAGAAGATTTATGAAATAGACTTGTGATGCTCAATTCGAAATTTCCTTTACCCCTAATAAAATGCTGATTATACTCCTGTTGCCCACCTTTTTGTTTTCCATTGCGAGCACAAAGTCGAGGTATCCCTTGTAGTCCATTTCACCGTCGTAGGTTAGACACTCTTGGAACACCCGATCGACGAAGGTCTCGGTCAGCATGCTAGTACCGTACTCCTTCAGTTCTGCGCGAGAGAGCATTCCATTTCTGTCCGTGTCCAGATTCAGGTACTGACCGTATACACGCAGGGCGTTTTCGGCACTGAACCTGCAAATCAGGGAGGACTTTACGAATGCTATCCAAAAGATAACCTCTGGAGTACAATCACGAGTCTAGACCAAGTACAATCAATGGAATAATATTGCACAAAAAAGACAGAACGAACCAATTGTCCTCGAGATTCTTGGTCGATCCTCTGGCGGATGCGTCCGCGTCGTCGGCCGCCGCGTCGCGCAGCTCGAGCAGATCGTCCAGAAAACCACTCGCCAATATGTCCACGATTCGCACTCTACCAATTCGCTTAGGATCGAGGAAGAAGAGAAAGCGACGAACGGCCGTGCAGGTATAGAACGAGTGGAATGAATCCTGTAAAATGCACAAAATTAGTGTTGAGAATCCGGTTGTGGCAATTTTGGCAAGACTACCTCGAGTTTGGCCAACTGAGGCATAGTCGGAATGAGTTCGGTGATATAGAGATCAAGGTCCTGAAAAGAAACAGTTTAACGTTCAGCAGGCTAAAACAATCAAAGTACAAACCTTTTCAGTGAGAGAGCCCTGCCCATTGATATCGTACAAAGAGAGTCCTATGCGAGATTGTCTAAGCCAGGTTTTGCGCATCACGTAGTTGAACACAGTGACGATTGGCACGCGGCCGTATGGGTCGCGCTGTTGCAATTTGCCGAACACTGTGGCTGTGAAGAACTGCCGTGCCTTCTCCGGCACTTTCGCCGCGACCTTCTGAAATACGGTATGTATGGACACAGTTGGAATATGTTGAGAGGAACTAGTCGACGCAATTATTTCGCTTAGCCAGAATTGCCTGGGTCAGACAAAGAAACGGCACCATTCAACGCAAATTGAGTGCAGAATTTATAAGCTTTTTGAGAAAATGTGAGTGGAAGACGATATTAAGCGCGTCAAAGCCGTGGCTGTTGAGTATTGGTTAATGGCAGAAAGGTAGTCAGTTTCTATTAGATCAAGACACCCTCATTGCTTCTGACCCAGCAAAATAACGACACACTACCGACGTTCAAATCGCAATTCATACCTTAAAGTCGTCATAACCAATCATCTTCTCGTTGTCCAAAACGGGTGTCGTATGATGCGCCTCCAAAAAAGCCCAAATTTCCT
>JAQGAX010000439.1:0-16676 GCA_034698105.1 Plectus exinocaudatus | reverse complement strand
TTTATTGTTCCACCCCGTGAGCGTAAGAGTTCACTTTGAGTTCTTCTGACTTTTTCGAGCAAGCTCAGCGTCTGAACAGCCGTGATATATTGTGAACTTGGTGACTCATTTCCGGATGTCGTAAACGTGACAAACAACACAAATGGTGCACTCACTCCAGTGGTTTAAAACATTTGCACTCGGCTTCCGCTGTTTACGTCGACGTCAGTGAGTTAAATTCTTCGAACTTGGGTGCTCGTGACCTCGCTTCTACCGTGCTAACTTGTTGGCGGTAGTCGAAAAATAATATTTCTCGTGTTCGTTTATTCAAGAAGCACATCACCACCACTACCACAGATATCGGCGTGAAGTTTCGGGTAGAGGAGGTTATGATCCATGCATCTGCTGATACTGTAGGTAATGATGATGTGTCCGGGGTCCGAGGTTGGCGGAGTTATACTGAAAGGTCAGCCCGGTCGGTTGTGTACGAGGTGGACACTGGTTTTTCCCATAATACTGGGAGCAGGGGCAACGTTAGAGGGTAGGGATGGAGTACAAAATCCCCAATTTCTCCAATCGTAAAACTTTTGGGACTTTTGAGGAAAATTTTGAATTTCCCCACCCATCATTTGGTTTTCCCTAACCGTCGATTTCTGTCGCTGCGCCCGCAGAAGGGGCGAAAAATCAATTTTTCAGTGATTTTTTTTCCTCCGGCGGTTGGTAGATTACCGCTGCCATTAAACCATTAGCTTCGCGCCCCTCCTGCACCCCTCCACCGAACAATCGAGACCACGCCGATCTCTGAAAAAACCAAGATTGTTGTATCTTAAGTCATTGTTCTTTCTAAATGGGAACGACGGCAATCAAACTGATAATCTTACTGCTAATATTTGCACCCCTCCCTTCTTTTGCGGACGTTGAATCTCGCATACAGTTTATCAACTTTCTACAAAATGGCTTCAACACAAGCGTTGATCCGTGTTACGATTTCTACGATTATGTCTGCAGCAATCACTCGTCGTCGAGCGACAATTTACAGGTTAATAAATTGTTAAGACCAGATTGTATCGTAATACAGATTTAAAAGGTACAGTCAAACAGCTCTCGGACCAAAAAAGTTGGCCCATCCCCTCTGCGTTAATATCTGTGGTCTGCAGAGTTGAACACTACTTTTCGCCAAGCGGAGGGAAAGTACCTTTTCATCCAGTGTATACTCTAGATTTTTCTCCGTCTGGGGATGCTTAGAATCCCGCCTACTTGTGGGGGAGGTAGAAACCCTCAAGACCAATGCTCAGGTCTGATAGTCCGGTAACCAGTGAAGAAAGTTACAAACAGCCTGAAGCCAAATGCTACATCCATTTTGCAGCGCGAGCAATTATTTGATCGAGTTTTGCTCATGGCACGCCGCGAAACAAAATATCCTGTTGTCGCGAAATCATTGCTAGACTACATTGACGACTGTTCAACATACTTCCACGACGAATCTTACAGTCAACAAGCGGTGGTAAAATATCTGCGAAGTTTCGGTGCTCAGACTGTTCTCGACGAAAGACTACCTGAGGGCTACAACGCGCTGGAATTCGTGCTGAAATTGTTATTTTTATCGCCCATGGTCCAGATAGGCAGCGACGAAATTCTCGCATCGCCAATGGGCATCAACTACAGATATGGTAAGAATGCTGATATGATCATGATTGTCGTGACCTTGAGTAGTCGAGACTTTTATTTCAATCACAATCTAAATGGCAGATCGGAAAACTTTTATGAATCCTTTCGTCGTCAATGGCGTTCATATCGACATTTTGCGCTGAACGCCCTGGATGATGCTGATGAAGAAGTCACTAAGTCTCCTGATCTAGCAAAATACTCCTCTTACTTGGAAAACCCAAACATAACAGAAGAGCTTAGGAATCTGATCGAAACGCTGATGAATCTCATCGAATTGAAAGAAAACCAGGAGAATGCGAAAAATAGATTGCTAAAATTGGAGGAATATATTAATGTATCAAGCAGCTACGATGAGGTCCTTGCATTTGCGACTGACTATTTTTCGATCTTGACCGACAGACCAACAATAAGTAAGTCATGGATACTGGGAATAACGTAATATCCCAGGGCTCCGATTTAATTCGAGAGGGTTTGAAGGGTGAAAAAACGTGATCGCGATCATCGGCGTACCTAGCGTCAGCTCGTGGGGGGTAATAACCTATAAAAAGAAAAATGTCGCAAAAACATGTCGCAAAAATTTTTTTGGCAATTTTGGGGGAGAAGGTCATTGTACAGAGCCAAAATTTCGCTGTAGGGTTACTAGCTATTAATTTTTAACGGGGGTTACATCCAATCCCCTTCCCATACACGCCTATCTCTTGTCACATCTGCAGAAACCATTGCTAAACTAAACACATTGCGAAATGGTAACTTTCAAAGTGCTTTGCTCCGACTTTTGCCTCGTTATTTTGACGAAGAATTAAATTTGACAACGCTGAAAGTCTACTTCGACGAAGATATGATTGAAAACTTATGGAATCTATTTGAAACCAAACCAAAACAAGGTCATCATTTTATAATGTTAATGGCGCTTCTACATTTGGAGCACTCTATCAGCACGCGACCCGCGATAGACGCAGCAGAGTCAAAAAGGGACATAGAAATGCGTTGCTTCTACCAGGCGGTCAATCCTGTCAAAGTCGGTGCAATTTTCAACCTCTACATCGCTAATTTGATGATCAGGGAAAAGTTTCCCATGACGACAGAGAATGATGTGGCATTTTTGAGAAATATTTCGGAAAATTTGAAATACGAAATTAAGGAAGCTCTCTATTCGGCACCTTGGTCGCGTAACGATACGGACATTGTATCGAATATCACGGTGTCTCTTGGCTTGCCAGCAGAAATTTTCGACGAAGACAGATACTCAGCCGAATTGAGTCGGTTTGCTGGCTTCGAAGAAGAAGATGATATAACAGAGAAGATTGCAAAGTTGCGCTCATCTAATTTTCGACTGGCTATTCGCCTTTTATCGACGCGCAAGAGTTACATTAAGCTAAGTGCCACTTTTAATACCGAAACGAATGAAGTCTCGATACCGATTGGATATTTGCAGCCACCCTACTTAAGCAATGATTATACGGACAGTTACGTCTTTGGCCATTTAGGATCGGCAGTCGGACATGAAATAATGCACCGATTTGCCCCGCCTTATAATCCAATGAATTGGTACGATCAACCAGGATTCAATCGTTCTCTGGACTGTTACAAGAAGTTCTACGACGAAATTTGCTTCACATTGACTGTACCAGCGGACAATGGAACTCATCAAACGGAAATTGAGTGCGTCGATGGAGACAATGACCTGACAGGTGGTCAATCATAATGTTATTGAAGGTCGAAGGTTACGGGACGACCCGCAAACCTTTAGGGAGGGGACCTGCGGTACTCCGGCCGACGAAGGGAAAAAATGATAACGGTCTCACTTTGAAAATTGCCGACTTGCCCACCTGGATGTCGATTTTGTCTTGTCTACACGTACACCAATGCTAGTGGATGGATTCTTCAGAAGCACACGCTTCTGTCCACACAATGCAGCAGGCAATCGGCACGTGGGATGGAGGAGAGCCCCAGTCGGTATATCCTTAGGAAAGAAAAAAATTAGTACTGCTATCCAGACATGTCCACGGGGTGGGTGGGGGATATCCCCCTAGGGGTCTCGTACCCACGGCGAAAAAATGGTTGGGGGGGATGAAAAAATGAAAACGTGTTTCTGACTTAGTAAAAAATTTTCGCCGCAAAGCGGCGAGCTAACAAAAGGTCGCTGGGGGGATATCCTCCCCAGATTGCAAAAATTTACTCCAAAGCTCCCCCACCGTCCGAGCTTGGACATGTCTGCTGTTATCCCCCAGGGAGAGAAAATTTTGAAAAGTCTAGCAGATAGAATGGTACAATACCTGGAAAATGAAGTGATATCTCCTCCGGGCGCAGTGCGACAATGAGAAATTACAGACTCTATTCCTCACTTCTCAATTTAGAAAAGTTTTATGAAGTAGGCCCCTTATCACATCTGCTTTCTGCAGACAATATTCCTGATGTCGAAGGCGCTCGAGCCGCCTTCAACGCGATGCGTCGTCAGTTGGGCGAGGAGAAGTTGCAACAGCGTGCTTTGGAAGAGTATGACAACTTCAGCCATGAACAAATGTTCTTCATTGCGCATGCGCAATTCTATTGCGACAAGGAAATGAACGACCATGTTGAGTTTATGAGGAAATTGCGGGATAGTGAAGACTCACACGCAGCGGAGAAGGTTCGAGTGAATGCCATAGCGATGCAGATGGAAGAATTCGCAACGGCTTTTAATTGTCAACCTACTGATGCAATGGTACTGAAAGACCGCCAGAAATGTTTTTTGTTTCAGAACTGAATGAGTGAGTGTGAAGCTAAAATTTACACTGTCGATTCTGGTAGAATAGGTGTCTATTGTACGTCCTGTACTGAACGTCCTTGAGATAGGTGCGAAGAATGGTGCTTTGCTTTCCTAAAATGTCCTGAGTTGCGCTTCATCATACATAAAGTACAGACCGAAACCTCTGGCTAATCTTCGCGCGCAATGTTCATTTGATAGACTATGGGCATGGCCCACATGTGTGTTGTGTCAGTGTCCAAATGTGTGTTGCTTTTTGACATTATGCGAGCTACATATATACTGATTGGCAATAAAGCTTTATTAGTGTGACTGTTTCAACGTCGACTGATGAGTTGTATAAGGTTCATTTGACCAAAGGGAAAAGTATTTATTCAGATGGAATGTGTCTGCTTAACAATCAACCATAAAAATTGGTGACAATGTAGGTATCCAGAAGGACAATGGTTTATTTCTGACATACCTCAACTAAAAATTCTACTTTGAAGTTCATGTTAGATTTAAAAATTGACTGAAAACTAAATTAAGAACTCGTCCTCATCCCTGAGCTCGAGATCCGTCAGTTTGCCACGCATAAAATGCACAGCAACTGCAATTTTAAAACTACGGCGCTAAATTTCATCGCAATAATCCAAATTAAGTGGTAAAATGAGTCCTAACAGGATTAATTGGATCACGCGTTAACAGTTCTTGACTATGTCGACCATACTTAGAGAGTACTCCAGGGGACTGCCGCGCAGCCGCATACGTGTACGTGTAACGCACCTCTATGCGAGCAGGTACGGTACTCATGAAAACCAGCAAGCGAGCAGTCCTCTAGAAAACCAAGCCGAAAACAGCCAAATCAGCGCCGAATTTGGCTTTTGCGTCTACTTCCCCAATCGAATTCCATTTTAATGTAAAATTTCACTGAAATGCGTTGAAATTTTGAATTTTTGACGCCTTTTTAGCGTCCAAAAATGGGCATTTTCCCTTACAACTTGCAATATCAGAACGTATTTCGACGGAAAATTGTTTCAATATGGTGGTCAACACTGGTCATGAAGACTGTATTTTCAGCTTCGTCTCCGTCAATTTCGATATTGAAATTGCGTTGTGAACGATCTGAAAGAGGATGGGTAAGGAGGACGCGAACGTGGACGTTCTTTTCGAAGTGCGCAATGCCTACTACCTCGGCAACTACCAGCAGTGCATCAATGAAGCGCAAAAGGTGGGTTGATGTTTTATTGGTGCCCGCTGCAGAGGTCGAATAAGTTCTGAATAATTATGATGAGAATTCGTAAACGAGGTTGTTTACTGTCACATGCTAACTTCGGTGCCCCTTGCCTATGAGTCTGACCTTAGATCGACAGAGGTACGGGAATTTGAACTTTAGTAAAATGCGACTGTTGAGTATATCAACGCCGAATTGGGAAAACGGAAAAGTTTTTCGAATTCCTAGGGGAATTAAGTATTTTTCAATTTTAAGTCCGTATAAGGTGCAGACCGTAAATGGCTCTTGAACCATGATTCTTTCCCATTCATCTCTCGAATTGTGACAATTTGACTTTTAGTATTTTCTTTACCGATAGGGGCCGTTCTTAACACGCTGTTTGTTACCTTCTTCCGACACCCCCCCCCCTCCCGTCACGCATGCGTCACGCTGCAGCTGACCACGGCGACCCACCCCCTTCCAATGGTTAAGCATAGCTATGACTTCATAGCGTCACGCGTCTGTCACAGGCCTCTTCAGACGCCCCCTCCCTCCAAAAGCGTGACGTAATTTTTGAATGGCCCCATAGTTCTCTCACTCCCCTTGTGTTTCAGGTGCGCGTGACGTCCGACGAGGACAAGACGGCCAAGGACTGCTTCATGTACCGGGCGTACATCGCGCTCAACAAATTCACCATCGCACTCGACGAGATCACGGGCTCCTCCAAGCCCGAGCTCCAAGCTGTCCGCACTCTCGCCGACTACTTGGCCAATGAACGCAGGCGGTATGTGAACCAAACTTGAGGGCCCTCGCATACCTCTGTTGAATGCGACAAAAGGGTTCCATAACGGTTCAGATATCGGGGATATATGAAGTATTACCCAACTATTTCACAGCTTCTTTAGTTTGCATTTTTTACTATGCTCGAGCTAAGGCTGAAAATTTGCATATTGCAGGTCACAAATTGTGGCGGAACTGGAGAAGAAGATGAACGCGGGCGCGGACGTGAACGACATGTTCTTCATTACTGCTGCTCTCATTTACATGCGTGAACAGGTACTGCTAAAGTTACTTTACCTGAATTATTTCATTTGAATATTTAATCCATTGCGAAGTCAATTTTACTGCTGAAGACTGTCCGTATTTACCTGGCTGACTACGTATAAATCGTTTTATAACTAGGCTAATCAATTATGTCTGCCAAAAGTGGCTAATAACCGATTGTAGCCTTTACGTGGTTGCCTTTACTTGGTGCATGTTGAATTTCAGTATTTGAACAGCTCCAAGAAGAGTACTCTAGCATACTCAGAGAGAGATCGCCATAAACGATTGTAGTAGCCATTAACCGATTTATATTGTAATTTGCCAGCCGTCGAGTTTACCTCTCTCATGTCTATGTCCAAAATCAACGTTCTTTTCAGAATATCGACACGGCGCTGCGAATGCTGCACCAATCGGAGGACCTGGAGGCGCGGTCGTTGACCATCCAGTGCCTACTCAAGATCGACCGCGTCGATTTGGCGCTGAAGGAAGTGAAGAAGATGCAGGAATCGGACGAGGACGCCGCGGACGCCACCGTCACCCAGCTGGCCGTCGCCTGGGTCAACACGGCTGTGGTACGGTGACTTTCCCAAAGCGTCATGCACATACTGTAAAAATTAGTTGTAGCAGGGCTTCGAAGATGAGGGACATAAATTTTCACCAAAAACTTCAAGATATCTAGTGAAAATTTCAAAAACTATTCTTTCAAAGATACTTCTTTTCGGTTTCCGGTCCATTTTTAGAGGTGGATTGCAAAACTCCGCCCCACTTAGATCGGATTTGGGAGAGCCCTCAAACTCCTGTGGCCATATGTGCCTCTTACAGTATTCTGTAGCTGACTCTTTTCTGCACTGATAACTTGAAATTATCCTTTACACTGATTCAGGGCAAAGAAAAGCTGCAGGACGCGTTCTACATCTATCAGGAAATGATTGACAAGTACGGAGAGACTCCGCTGCTGCTCGTCGCTCAGGCCGCCTGCCTCATCCAGCAGCACAAGTACGAGGACGCCGAGAAGCTCCTCATGGTCGGTTATTGTCGCATATTTTGGTGGTTGACTGTGCAAGTCGGTTAAAGTCGATTCAACGAAATCGCCAAAAGGTAGCTAAATAACCATTGCAATCAGTGAGGCGGGGCTTTGCTTCGATTTAGCGGTGCGGTGCGGCGCCCTGAGCAATTACCAAAAAGATATAGTTAATTCTTGATAATTGTACGTACCCCACCGCACTGTCATACGAAGCATAGTGTCCGCCTGGGCGATTTCTCCCAAAACCAAAATAGTTTCAATGCAATAAGTATTATATTGATGTTCAATCATTAGCCATAATTCCCCATAGCTTTAAGCCTGAGATTCTCTTTGTGTAATGTGCCTTTATACTGTCATCGATGGATGACAATGATTTCTTTCATTGTGTAGCAAATTGATAATTAATACTGTAAGGTACTTAATATTCGGTGGAATTAATATTCGGTAATCGCCTAATTTTGACATATTCGGTGGAACTTAATTTCGGTAGTCTGTGGCAGATAATTTTCATTAAAAAAATCTTTTTCAGAGTCACATTTTTATGTTAGATCAGCTGTTATTATTATTTTTATGTTAGATCAATCATACATTTTTATGTTAGATATGTTTAATATAAAATAGATCAGCTATTGGAATAAAATGTAATGTACAGTCGAATCCGGCTATGATGGAATACAGCGGAAATCGAAAAATTCTCTTATAATCAGATTTTTCTTATTTTATATGCGGGTTATATCAGATAAAACTGAAAGCGGCCCCTTTAGGTTCGTGAACTGAAAATGCCCCTACAGGAGCTTTCAGTCTGAAAACAGCCCCTATACGCTCTGCTGGCCTAAACGTGACCCCTATACTAAAAGGTACTCTGAACACGACCCCTATAAACATTGTATGTTTCAACATGGCTTGCCAACCGTTGCTTACCAAATAGCCTATCATTGCTATCACTATGAAATCTTACGATATACACGATTACCTCAATGCATAACTTTATAAAAACGTATTTGCCAATCAATCATACATTTTGAACAAGGTAGAAAGCAAGCCATGCTCAAACAATCAACGTTTATATGGGTCGTGTTCAGTTTACCAATTAGTATAGGGGTCATGTTCAGTCTAGCAGAGCGTATGGAGACCGTGTTCAGACTGAGATCGCCTGAGGAGCCAATTTCAGTATTTATGGGAGCTGAATTAAATCTTGCACGGTTCAACCATTTGTACTGTTCTAATGACTAAGAGGTGTGTGTGATGAAAAAATAAAGTTGACCAGGGTTTTCGGCGCCGCAGGCAAATTTTTCAAGTTTGAGAGCGTCGCAAGCAAAAATTGTTGCGCTGCTCTTTGCTCGCAAGCAAAAGTTAGCAAATATGTAGCTAAACTAGCAAGCATTTTAGCCAAAAATTCTCTTACTTCTGGGTTCGACTGGAACCACAAAAAAATTTGCTATATTGCAAAAGTATTGCATGAATTTTGCATTTATTTAATCTTGAAAAATTGCCACTGTTCGAAGAATTTTGCATTCGGACACTGTAGGTGAGAATAAAATTCGGTGGAATTTAATTTCGGTAATCGAAGGGCTACCGAAAATACCGAATATTAATGCCACCGAATAATTAAGTACCTTACAGTATTCTTTACAGGAGGCACTGCAACGCGATGCGAACAATGCCGAAGCTCTTACCAACATGATTGTCGTCAGTCAGTGTCTCGGCAAGGCACCTGAGGTACAGTTGACTTTTTTACTTGACGAATGCTCACAGAAGGAACTTGCTCTCATAACGCACTATTTAATAATCTATTTTGATTGGTCTCGCTGTTTTTGTTCATGAAATTTATCTCATTTGACGAATGTTTAATTGCGCACTTTAATTTTTTCAACATGTCTTTTTAAACGTGAGCACTTAAACAGATCTGCGTTTTGCAGTTAACGATTTAGGAGACTTGAATTTCCAGTTGTCTTCCTATTACTGTATTGTAAATGTAACCATTCCATTTTGCAGTTGTCAAATCGCTACATCAACCAGCTGAAGGAAGGCCATGCGACGCATCCTTGGACGCGTGACTATGTCGCCAAGGAACAAATGTTCGACCGGCTCGCGATGGAGTCGAGTGCTTAGATCCTGAAAGGAATGATCCTAATTACTGTGAATTGTCGGTATTCTCTCTTTTACACTCGTGGTCATTCAGATCATTTCCATTTGTCGTCTTCATTTTCTTTGAACTATATTAAGACCTATTTATTCATTATTCGCTTCTTTCTGTTGAAGTTATGAAGGTTTGTTGGTCATTGTCATTTGAAGAGAGTTTGATGCCGCCGAGACTTTTCTCGGGCGTGTGTTGCCAATGCGTGGTGTCGGACTAATAAATCGAGCTCACTTTGCGACGATTCTTCTCTTCTTGAGACTCCAGTATTTTACGATGCTCTTGTAGAATCAGGCATACATGACATGGCATTATTATACACGCATTATAGCGCAGGGCGTTGCACAGTCAAAGTTTCTTTATGATATTCTGATGACACATTTTGTTGTCCCTTTATTCAGCTTTCAACACGGCACGGCGGGGTACTGTCCTTGAGTGTCCATATCAAACAGTTATTTAAATTCGAAAAATGACTGCGCTCTTATTAGGTTTCTTAGATATGTCTGTTCTTGGAGCCAAGATCTGGATACGATTCAGTTCACTGCCTGCAACCAGGGCATCTCATTCTAACTCATCAGTAGAAGATAAATGGATGAGGGTATGTTCTTGATTAACATTTTGCATTGATTTGTACGGATCGTTTCATCACGTAGCAGCTATTACTCATTCCAATTTCATTCATTCTATGGCAAAGTCTGAAAGAAGCAGCTAACGAGATAACCTGATACCGTACCTCAATCGACTATTGCCTGACTGATTAGCGATTAACTGACTTTCAACTGTAGCTGGAATGAACTTGTTCCTCTAGGTAGAGCATTACCGCCGGTCGAAAGGCCAGTTCAGCAGTCCGGGAACCTATCGGATAGGCCAAAAAAGGCCGTTTTTCTTCTTCGGCGTGAAGACTCTCTACATCGGCCAGTCGACTGTTTCAGTTGGCAATCGACTGGACGCCCATCTGAATAATACCGATAATCAGACAGTTGGAAGGTACGTCAGACTGCCGTATTTTACGCCGGAGGCGACCCCACGCGTCTAGCCCGTCCGTCTGTCCATTCGTACGTAAGTACGTCCGTACATCTGTCCCACCCAATCGGTAGTTCAAAAATAGCGTCCAATTGTCGCATACCGCTAGCCCAATTTTACCTAGTGAGCATATTCAGAAGTATTGTCGTGCGTCGTTGTAAAAGCAAAACTGTTAATGAAAATATATCGCAAGAAGCAATGTCAAAGGGTTGGCTTGAGTAAACAAATTAACTTGAGTTAAATTAACTCAAAAAAATTGCAAACTGGATTGCACTTGTTCCTGCGTTCTCTTTTACGTTTTTGAAGATAACGCGTATATCATTCTCTCTTCAGGTATCTGGCCAAAAGAAGTGATTGGGGACGATGGCGAGTCTGGCTGCGACCGTGGGCACTACGAATCAAAGTCCAATTTTGCTCGAATCCGGAACGAATGGAAGCTGAATTGCTCAAGAAAGAAGGCTTGCCACAACTGAATCGAAAAATGGAGAGTGGCAAGAGAAAAGGAAAGTTGAAGTGGCTGAGGCGACAAATTCAACCCGCTCGTATCGGTTCATTTGCTCTAATTGTTATGTTGATTTATTTGTTATTTAAAATGAAAGTCTTAGAATAATTGATTTGTTGAGGTAGCACTTTTTTGCGCAGCGCGCTCTCTGATATCGTGGACTGTCTTCCTGACTATGATGCCTTGCCTTTGTTGAACCGTGCTCCGTGTTTGTGTCAAATTCTTCTCTGAAAATGAAGAATTGAATTATATGAAAACTCAAAGGCGTATCTTGCCCTCTGCATATCTTTTTTGTTTGTATTTTGTGAACAGATGTACTGTACAATTAATTTTAGTTCGAATCCAGCTCATTGCTTATGAACTTTAAAATTGTCAAGGTTTACTGATACTGTCTGATCAAATTGCAGTGACATTTTGCTTCATAGAAACATTGGATCAATATTTACGACCAGATCATCAACACTGCATGGCGGATCAGATTCGGTGAGAAAATCATCGCTCTGCTCTATAGTGCTCCCTTCACTACCACCTCCACCGAGCAAGTGATTCATCGTAGCTTTATCGCGCCCAGCCGAGATTGTACACATACAGTTAGCCGCGATCATACAGCGATTAGTCTGCCTGCTCCGTACGGTGTAGCGTTGCTCTCCGCGAATTGGTTTAGTCACGCGCTTGAGCGAGCGGATGATCGGCGCTTGACCTCTGGAATATTTGCCTGCTCAATACTTTACGTTAATTTCAATACTGTATCTGGCAGGTTGATCAGGCTTCTGAACGTGGCAGTAGCTCTACGGCGTTAATCGCTTCTTATTCAGTATGTGACAACAGAGATAAATATTAATACATACGGGGAAAACCGGGCTTTTCCATTGGACACCAACACCGGAATTTTTCGGGCAGGCTGACGGCGTTATCCCCATCTCCTATTACAGCTGGGGGTTATTTCATCCTTAGACGGTCAAAGTTTTCCAAAAATATCCATAAAATTTCTTTAACTTTTTACTCCCAGAATTTTTGACTCCAGACATCCTGGTGCCAGGGCTATATCGGCATACCCTCGATGCCATGCCTGGGCTCTCTGTCCAGTGCGAATATTCATTACTGATATGTTCTTCCATATATTGTGGAACTAAAAACTACGATATTTTAGTTTCAGTAACCATGGAGCCACTCTCAATGAAGGCAAAGATATATATCAATAAAATCGAATTAGACACATTGGTATTGAAAAGCTGCATTTCTCATTTGAGTATCAGGAAGCGATTGGCATTTCGATTTGCAAGCAAACGTTTTGAACAAGCCGTCCAGTCACAGAATTCTAGCGAAAAACTATCTCTGCATATTCTCGAGCGCTCCCATAAACATGACTTCAGATTCCAAATTCGAAGATTCGGAATAGAAAAATTCATAATTGAAGAGGATCCGGAGAAGATGGACAAACTTATTCATTATGCATTTTCGCAGTTCAAAAGATTCAATTCGGTGACATTTTACCACGACGAAAGTTCCTTCAGCTTTTGCACTGGAATGTTATTTTACGCATTCAACGACGACGAACGCTTAATTCCCCTCCTTTTACGTTCTTTAACTATTGTTCATCAGGGGCTGCCTTATGACGCAATCTATAATCGTCATAATCCTAATTACGAGTTGAGTTTGATAGAATGTTTATCGCCCGTTGTTCGTAGACTAGACATTGACTGCAAAATGGCGCCTGCTCAAGCGCATCGCGTTTGGCAAGTTGTGAACACGTGTCAAAACTTGAAAAGGTTTACTTTTACCGGACCTTTTGCTGATCGTCTGCTTGTATTACCATCTGGTCACAAATTAATTGGCGACCGAAACACGAGAAAACTGACAACGAAGCACTTCTACGGTCAATTTGAGAGTATTGACCTAATTGCCGAGTTTCAGTTCTTACTGTCTTCGATATCTGATGAAGAAGGATATCAAACAAATAAAACTGACGAAAGAGCTCTTCGAGTGACAGTTCGTGCCTGTCAGTTGCTCAGCAAAGGCTATGATGATCTGCGAAACATTGAATCCGTGCTCGATCGAGTGAGCGCCCTGAATTCGAATCCAGATTTTGCGCCCAAGTCTGATACAGAGGCTTTCATCAAAAATTTTGTCTGGTTCGCAAAACAAGGCACGAGTATTTCTGTTGTTGCCGACGTGATAAAGGATTGGCGACACACGGCACCAGAAAGGGACGCTATCAATTTAATTTCACTTTGGGCAAACATTTCAGAAAGGTTCAAAGAAGAAGTAGAAATGAACTTGAATTATGAGACGTCTTCGAATTTTGAAGACTACGATGCTATCGGTTACGCTATCCAATGGTTCGCTAACAGCCAAGGCGCTCAAATAGTCGGCGATGGTCTTGATCAAATGTTCCTGACAGAACGTAAAGTATCACTGCTGCATAATAACGCAAAGCTCGATTTTATTCTTAACGTCGTTTTCTAGGCGGATCGTGAGTCAGCGTTCAAAAGGAGTTAAATAGCGCTGCCTTTAATAATGCCACGCTTCATTTTGCATTGACATCACTTTTACTGAATTTTCGCCAATGTGTTTATCCAGTGAATATGTAATGTTGCACTACTTCGGTTTGCCATATGCGCTTGGTACTAGTGCCGTAAAATAAAAATGATCTTCCGCTGTTCTTCGTCACAATTTTTGACTCAAAAAATCAAACTTCACTGTTCTCGGTCAATTTTCTCGGGTAGGATAGGATAGGATATACATAACCCCCTTCACGCTGGGAAGTAGATCTGTGTTGAAAGACAATAATGAACTGAAGTTAAAGCATAAACACGCATTAATTGGCAAATTTGCTCGGAAGCCTCAGAGGATGAAGCCTCGGCACAAAACTCAAGATCAAATGATCAATAAAAATGAGAACCTATCCACTTATCGGGAAAAACTTGTGAAGGCAGCCGATTCTGTTCTTTGGTGCAATGCGCGCTCTTTAAAATTTCGACGTGAAGCAATTGTGTTGTTGAAGAACGTGTATTACGTATTAATTAGTCACCATTAATCGCCATTAACCATTAGACCACTCGGTCACAGCGCCGTCTAGCCTCGAGAACATGGTTTTCATTATTGATAGATGTGATTGAGCGCGATACGATTCATCAGTTAATAATCAATTTACTGTGCAATACTGAGAAGCATGCCTGTAACCAGGGGGGTCTAGGGGGGTCGGACCCCCCTGGCCTGACCCCCTCCCCCCGCCCCCGAGAAAGTCCAGAAAACAATTTTGCCACGTAGTGGCGAAAAAATTTTTTGGCGATTTTTTTTTGAATTCGCGCCGATATCCCGACACGAAGGTACCCCCCCCCCCCCGAGAGAAGGTCCAGACCCCCCTGGCCTCGGACACCCATTACAGGTATGATTCATCGCTATTGCACGGAATGACGCTCATTTCGCGCAAACAAGCGCCGCGTAACAGCTGATAAGGGATGTTACGAAAGACGAACGATTGTTTGCTCATTGCAACGTTGCAGCCCAGAGGTAGTAGGTTACTGGTACTTTCATACTTTCTTATGGCACTGTCAAGCGGAGCCTGAGAGTGCGCATTCTTTTTTGTCAAAATTCTCTCCACTTGAGACAGCCAATGCCTTCAAAATTTGCCCATAATCAATTGCGGAAGCCGGTCGCCGCCCGGAGGGTCGCTGTGTTGGACTAAAGGAGTTGTCTAGGCCGTACGGCGAAAGGAGGAACTTACATTCGCAGATCAATTTCATTAAGCAGTTGAAATGACAAATATTATTATTATGACAATTGCGGAAAGTGCGGTGATTGGTCAGTTGTGACGTCATTCAGTGATTGAGTGGTCAGTTGTGACGTACGTAGAAAACTGACCAATCACTGCATTTCCCGCGCTTGTAATTAGTATATATATATATACTTTTTGAACTAGGCCTCTGGGTTTTATTGAGCGCGCGTAATCAGTTGGGGGGGGGGGTCTCACCTTGTACATTCAGAAAGCGCCTGCGAAAGGCGCGTCTAATGACAGCCCGGCTCGCGATAATCCTTCTATGTTCAGAAGCCGTCTGCAGCTACGGATTATGGTAACAATGACGTCACTTCTGGTACTTCTCGCGATTGCAGTCGCTACTTCTGTGGCACAAGTGGTGAAAGTGCCGCTGACATATTCTCATCCGCTTCGGCATCGACTAATGGCCGAAGGGAAGTGGCCTGATCACCTGCAGCACAGGGAGCACTTGCGACTGTCGAGGAATTCGATGAGTCAGCAGCAGGTAAATATATTGGTTTAGATAGGTCGGCTCCGAGTGAAACGGCCCCCTGATAACGTTAGTATTCCTAATATTTTTTCCAATTATCCTACTAAATCCCTGCGGCGGTTCACACCCCATAACCTCCCATCCTACGCGTGTCTCCGATCTCTAAGTAAAACGTTGACAGGTAGTCATCGACATGGCGGACTTTGCCTACTTTGGCACGGTGAACATCGGCACGCCGCCCCAGCAGTTCCTCGTCCTTCTCGACACGGGCAGCGCCAATCTCTGGATACCCGACATTAAGTGCGACAGCGCAAATTCTTCCGGCCCCCTTAATTGCGGCAAACACTGCGCCGGCATGTCATCGCGCTCTTGCAAGGAATACTGCGGAAGCGAATGCTGTTCAGATGATGCTGAAGGGGATGAAGAAAACTTGTCGCCCAAGTAAGCACTTACAGTATTTGGATGATGGCATAAGGCCACTGGTAGCTTGAGAAAGTTAAGTAGATAATGCAATATCAAATGCAAGCGTTGTCGTCTTCGTCGACAGGCCGTAAATGGACAAAGCTCTGATACGCGTATTATTTCAGGGGAAATGCGTGCAATAAAAAGCAAAAGTTCGACAGCTCCAAGTCGTCCACCTACGTTGCCAACGGAAAAGAGTTTGCTCTCAGCTATGGCACGGGCAGCGCGCAGGGTTTTCTTGGTCAAGATGTTGTTTGCGTAAGTCCGTTTTGTGGAGGGCTGTTGCACGGTAACAAGAAATGAAGCTTCGAAACAATGATCAGAGTCATAGAAATTGCCAGGGGTTTGATGATTGAGCGGTTGCAACCTTCGATCCCGAGACTTACCAAAATTGTGGAAGAGATGGAAACTCGAGCCCGCGACCTTTAGATTTATGCACCGCTGTTCTACCGACTGAGCCACTTATTTTTCAGTTCGGCAACACTTCGGTGTGCATCCGGTCGCAGGTATTCGGGCAGGCGACATGGATTGCGCCCTTCTTCGCGAACCAGCAATTCGACGGTATTCTCGGGCTCGGCTTCACCGCGCTCGCCACAGATCACATCGTCCCGCCCTTCATCAACGCCGTCAACCTGAGCATCGTCGACGAGCC
>JAQGAX010000438.1:0-16679 GCA_034698105.1 Plectus exinocaudatus | reverse complement strand
CGCGCGGCATGACCAGTGACAAACGCGAAGTTACCGTTGCAGGATTTCCCCTTATGACAACTCGCATTTTGAGGTCCACGCACTCAATCGGTCATAGCGGACAGGGGAGTGGTCCAATTTTCCTGATTTTTTAACAGTTTGTAGACAATATGTATGGGTATATATGATTCAAAATTGATCAAATTTTATTCTGTCGTTGCAGAGTTATAGCAAAAATAAAAAGGGGACAGTTTTTTTTGGCCCACCCTGTAGGTGCGCCCTCCTCGGACCTATTTCACAAAAGCTCAGTTGGCTCATTGGCTGAGACATCATATTTTGTCTTAAACTGAAAAATCGCATACCTCAAACCACAAATGAAAGCTAAATTCTCGAGGTCCCGGAAAATATCGGGATAACTTTATTTTTTCCAGTCCGAAAAATTCCCGGATTGATCCAAACCCGAAAATTCCCGGTTGCGAAAAAAACGTTTTCCGAAAATTTCTGGAAATGACTGGCCGAGCACTGAGGGATATTCACGGTTTTGATCAATCCCCGAAAAATTTCAGACCCAATTATTTTGCTCAAGCCCACATTTCTGTCTCAAACTGAAATCTCGCATATCATCGCTCACATTTAGTGATATAAGCCCCAGACGGCTGCTCACCTCTTATTTTAGCTTATATAGATACAGTAATTGAAGATCACATTTTTAGCATTCATTCACGAAAAGCTGTCGAATTTCGCTTTTCGAATTTTTGATGAGTTGCTTATTGTTTTGGCTTTTCTAAACATTGCCTTGACCATTTCTAGAGCGGAACTCATGCTTTGCCTCTGGCAGCTGGAAACTACTCAGCGCCCAGCATTTGCCAAGTGCGAAGAATTAATTTCTGAAGAACTGAAACACTGCTGTCCCACGGTTTGTTTGCAAATTTTCAATTTTTTGCCTGATTATGGTAATTTTTGACCCTGATAGTGCAATTTTCTCGTGCCCCCTCTCTACTATTGATCTCACATTACCCAGACTGACCTATTGCAGTTCTAGCAACTGTAAGCACCTTCCGGGATGTTGGAAGGGGCTCGCGCAGCCCCCATACGACCCAATCTTCCATTCTACTAGTATCCAGTATAAATCTCAAAAACATTTTCACTGCGCAACCCCCCAGCGCCCACCTCTGGTTTCGAGAGGTGGGCATGCATCTTTGAGGGACTGAGGAATGCATAGATAATGCACACTCAAAAAACTTAAACCCCAATGTTTAGGGGCTGTACGGATTTCGCAGGCCGAAATTTCCACGCAATTGTCAAAAATGCATTATGCATCATTGCGGGTGAGAAGAAAGTCCCTGACGGTTTTTAGTTCTGAACATTTTGACCATTTTTTCACCAACCAAGTTGAAAATTTAGCCTTATAATCTATAAAAGCTTGAAAACTTTTTGAAAAAGAATTGTCCATTTTGATCACTTTATAGTCAAGTTATGATCGATTGAAAACAACACTCGGTTTTCAGGTATATTGTGAATATGCATTCATGCACGCGCAAACGCTGAAACGTCCATTTTTCCACGCCCAAAGGGCGAGGATACATCGACAGGCCGGTCCTTCATAACACGCTATAACAGATCTAATACTTTCCATTAACTGATCATTCTGAAAATTTGTAGTCAGGAGTTTTCAAGTATGCTGAATCGAACGCAAATGTTAGTTTCCCGATTAAACTTGATCGTGAGGGTTCAAAATTCAAAATTTTGAAACGAAATCTCCCGATTTTACTGAAGTTTGGTGTCGCCATACAGGGTTTACGGTTATTAAGGGTCGCCCAATCGAATGGTCATGTCAGTTCTTCGATTGACTTTGTTGTTCAGGGTAATCCGTTTAATAGCCACTACTTCAAACGAAATCTTTCGATTTTACTGAAGTTTGGTATCCAGGGCTGTTCAGGAATGCGGAATCAAATAGCTTTGTCAGTTTTTTGATTGACCTTGATTTTCAGGGTTATCTGTTCAGTGTCTCAGAATATTAGAAGAGAATGTCAAATTTGTTCACGAATTGTGTTGTGTTGTCCGATTAGAGAAAATTTTGCGTGGGTCACAAAAATTGGTATAATTTTTAATTTTTGTCACGAAATCTTGTTGATCATGTAAAGGCGCATTTATACCTATGAACGATGTGAACGCGGTCTTTTTTTGTATAATACTATGCTTCAGCACGGGGTCAAAATGACCGCGTTCACTTCGTTCATAGGTATAAATGCACCTTAATTCATGTTAGCAAACATTCACAAAAAAGGAGCAGGAATAAGCAACAGGGTGTTCATTTTTTACTTTTCAATCATTTTCACGATAATTATTCAGCTGGATACCAAATCTGAATCGACACACTTACAGTATTCTTCACGCAAACGCAATGCTTCGTCAAAAAAAGTTTTCAAAGCTTTTTTAGATTATGAGGGTAAAAATTTCACCTTGATTGATGCAAAAATGATTAAATTATTCAAAACTAAAAACCGTCAGGGACTTTCTTCCTCCTTGTTTATCAGACATGTGCACGGGTTTGGCTGTAGGGGGTATAGCGGGTATTCTAGGGGGGTTTATCCCCAGCCGGCCGCCTATAGTAAAAAAAATTTTCGCACCATTTTGGCGACCTTTTTTAGAAAGTTTTGAAAAAGTTGGCCATCTTGGTGACCTTTTTTAAAAGGTTGCTAATTTTCAGCCTCAGGAAACACTGTATTCCCCCTTATCGTTGCAATTTTTATCATACCCCAACTCCAAAGTGCCTGGAGATATGAGACCCTTAGGGGGGTATACACTCCGTGCACATGTCTGTTGTATATATGCCCAATGTACACCTGACAATTCTTCGTAATTCAAATGAAAATTGAGACCATCCTTTAACTCCATCCAGTCTTTTATTGTGTAAACGCAGAATATTTTTGGAGAACACATTGCACTGTCCCCCCAGACGTCAAAGTTGCAGCCCCCTCTAGAGCTCCCACATCCAATTCTGCTCTCTCACTTCGTTTTAATTTGAGAAATCTTGATCGGTTAGGGCTGCTCCTCTTCTCATTCGTCGTGCGCGCACAAAGGCAGAGTGTATAATGTATCAATTATTTGTGTACTAGTTAGAATTTGCTGATTACTAGTCTCGGCTATTACTATTATTACAATTACCGAACCGCCAAAATTTCAATTTTGCATTCATCGAAACACCGAACTTAGCAACTTTGAATTCTCAAACTTTCTTACAAAATAAGAAAACTATTATCTAACTTCGCTTATCGGAAATCGAAAACGCCGTTTTTAGATATTTTCAAGCAACTCGCACGATAATTACGGAGAGCAAATCAAGAATATTCTAGTTGAAAACGATAAAAGGCGTAGGATTGAAAGTAACACCAATGTAACTCAACATCAATTATTTAGCAATTTTGAGTGTTTAGGAAAACTCCATACTCGTCGTTTCTACGTTTCACTCATTCTCTCAATGGCACTCGGATTGATTGCAATTGCTGCTCCACTTTTCATCTACTTTCACATGCGATCTGTTAAAGATTCGCTTTTCTCAGAATTCGGTTTCAGCTTATATTATACGCTTAATGGACAGGATAAGTTCTGTGTAGAGCCTTTAAAGTGAGATTCCATCAAAGACACTGAAAGACCATTAAGCATTTCACGCATTTTTGCGCTAGCTGGCGTGAAAAGTTTTACCTGCGTCAGTTTCGTGAAATAGCTGTCAGTCGCTAAGAAATTTGCATTTCAGAAACAAATTACACTCGCAGGCAACTCAGCTTGTACTGGAGTTTCAATGTCCCGACGTCTGACTCAGACTTCCAGCACAGTTCTATCAACCAGACAATAGACCACACTGACTCGATGCTGTCCGTCTTGTGTACGCTAGCGGCAATTAATTGGCATGCAGTCGTCAAGCTTGAAAACAAAGGGAACAACAGTACCAACGGGTTCATGTATACGTTCATAGCGTTCTATCGATTCGGAATTGAACGCGCGATGAGGAAATGGGAAACACTTGAAGTGATCCCTGATAACATTCCGGAGGGCATCTTCTACGCCAACAAAAGTGGTATTGAAGCCTATAATAGCGTCAAACTGCTTACCCCGCACATTGAACCAAACGGACCACTCGTGTATTGGAACAATGCGACTGCCCATCGACTATTCTTCATCAACGTTGGTATCACAATCGGCCAAACCTTCATTCGGGACACATGCTATCCACAAAAATCAGGTTTGAACTAATAATCTCTAAGAAATCGCCATATTTCTACTGTCAAATGAAACTAACACAATGAGGAGAGATTTTTTCTGGTTGAATACATAACAAGCTTTGCAGAACAAATATTTAGCCGAGCGAGCTGTTCATAGGAGTCGAATAACGCGTCCATCAAACCAAAAAAATTTGTGTAATTTTTGCGAACCTCCAAAAACATCTGGTTGCTCGCAACCTCTCGGATGACTTCACCATCGAATAAATGCAGAAAACAGACGATACTGCATAGTCTAGAGGGACTATAGAATGCGCTAGGGAGCATGCTTAATCTCCGGCTAGACAATGCTCTGGCCTACTTATTTTCCTTTAGGCAATGCTGAAGCGCGACTAACCCAGAAGCCGATCCGTAGTAGTTCCCTTTTGTGCTAGGCTACTTGAAAATCTGACTTGCGCGCGTTGACATCATTACTATAATACGTATAATGCTCGATTTCTTTTGGCGTTACGTGCATTTGCAAAAGTCAAATCGCGCGTCAGCTAAGTAACCCGATCATATTTCGCGCGCCAGATTTTGAAGTAGCCTAGCCCAAAAGGAAACTACGACGGATCGGTCTATGGGCTGGTCGCGCTGCAGCGTTGCCTATATCAGATATTTTCCGATTCCCCAGTATATTCAATAGTTAATGATACTCTGTAGGTTAACAGTCTCTTTAGTCAAAGAAAACAATCACCTGTCACAAGCACATGCATAGAACACTTGTCAAAATGTTTGGGTACCATTCTCTCTGAACAATTTGTGGTCACAAGCGAACGAAGATTTTAATATTTCACTGCTCATTTCAGTCTTACAATTGTCGCCGGTTGATGTTCAAGAAATGTGCAACGCTGCGACGTTTGGAGGAAATAGTTTCGTAGTTTTCAATGGCACCTGCTATGCGAGCACCAACGATACGGCCACATATGCAGAAGCAAGACTTAAATGCAATCACATTCCCGGTGCATCTGTGGCCCGTTTGGCGTGGGTGCACAGCAAAGAACTTCTTGATAACCTGACAACTATGCTTGTCACTCAGTACAGCGAGGCAGAGAAGGTGAAATACTTTAATTCGTCATTGTTCTTACCGCGACTCTGAGGCCAGCACCCAAAATATTCTAAGGGAAAGCTGTTATTACCTGATTATGTTATTAAGCCAACAAAGACCATGGATTCTGGCCCACGGGTTCCGAGTAGTACGAAGGATTAAAGGGGGCTTCAATGACCCCGCGCAGTGCTGTAGGGGCCCCCTCATGCTCCCATACATTAAAGTGGGGGGAGGTTGGGGGAGGTTAGCCCCCTCAATCCGGACCAGCCCAAAAATGGGCGAAGGGTCCCCCTTCTCATTTTCGGCCGAAGGCCGAAAAAAAACCTTAACCCCCCTACCCGGCCAGGTCCAAAAGCCAGGTACATGTATGCATGCTCCTTACTTCGAACCCCCGACCCCATTAATTCGGCCCTAGAGGGTGCACACCCTCAATGGTGGAAAACCCCGTTCCATCAAGGATAAAACCCTGAATTTTTCGCTACTACTTAGTGATCACGTATTACCTCGCCAAATTCCGAGGGTCAAAGCTGCAACCGTGAGATGCGAATTCCTATTCCGCACTCTCACCTCATTAGTGTCTGTTTCATAAATTAGTTCAAATTTGAGAGAGACAAGAGACAGCCGTAACTCAGGGGGCGTGGGGTTCTTCAGACAAATTTATGGCGAACTTTTTTAGAAGAACATCATCAAAAAGTTGGGTGTTCGAAAAAAATTCAAACTGATATTATTGATATCGGGATCTTGGGGTTGCGCAACCCTCCCCCCAGCTGCCTGATGGTGTCCACCTTTGCGTATTGAGCAATGCTGCGCATCCTGTAAAATCTGCAACTTTAAAAAATAAAAAATTTCATCTACTATGCACCCCAAACCCCGAGACAAAAGAAACGCACCCACCCCATACACCCGACTGGTGCCCGTTTTTTTCAGTGCGAATATCTTAATGTATGTGATGCTGGGAAAGCTTCAAATTACTCTGGTCGGTAAAGAGCTTATAAGAATTGGCAACGCAATGATTTTTTTTGCACTCTTAATTCATTGACGTTTAAGGCTGCGGTAAAGAAGTATAACTGGTACGTAGGCGCATTTGAGAATACACCCAGTCTGCTGCCTCCATTGCCACCGCCGAACGGCAATTGGTTTTGGATGAACGCCAATGATACGTTCGCTGACCCGATTCCAATCAAGTTCGACTTGTGGGCGCAGGACCACCCTATGGACTGTTCCTGCGGCATGAACTCACGCGCCGCCGTGCTCGCCTGGGGCACCAACCAACTGGAAATGCGAACCATAAATGAACTGTGGCTGCATCATTATATCTGCGAGTATCGATAAACTGCATATGATTTGATCGTGATTGCTGTATTGTTACAGTGGCGGCGCTTTTTAATTTCGCCTAAGATTTTGAGGTCAATAAAATGATTTGGGTCCGTCTTCTGAACATTTTTGAGTTCTTCCAGACTTCGGTTTCTGGAGCCGCACGTGCATGGGAGACTGTGGTGATATACTGTACATCTAAGAATGAGTGAGAGACACAATTTTAATTAATCCGGAGAAAATAGGAGATTGGATACAGGGGAAAAGGTCAGAAAGGAAAAACTAGTTCCTGGGCGTGGATGTCACTCTCCGTTGCACGTATGGTAGGGTAAGGTTGGACCATAATATAATGAACCGGTTTCACATCGCGTACAGTCGAACCCGGATGTGAAAGCTCTGATAGGAGCAGGCTGTGAAATCGGCCAATTAGAAGAATGCTATAGAACATGTTTGAAACGCGTGTACAGTGCCAAAGAAAAACAACTATAGTGGAAACCGGATTTAAGAGAATATTTCTGATGTACCTATTCCCTTATACTGTGCTATAACACGCAGTAGACATAGGATAGGGGCCGTTCACAAATTACGTACGCTTTGCGAGGGGGGCAGCACTTGTTTAGTACACGCAAAAAATTAAACAGTGAGCGTAGGAGCGAGTGACACTAATTAGTCCGCGTTATCCCCTCAGAGAGGCGGCACTATCAGAAAGGAAACTAATAAGAGATCTCATCCTAAAAGTACAGTATATTTTTGAAGCTAGGGGTAAACTGCTAAAAGAGTGTAGGGACACGGGAGAAATTAGACATAATCACGAGGAGTTTATGGGCAACCCCTAGCTCCTGGTCAAAAGTTATTGGGGGTAGCATGATCACGAGGGGATGGAGATATCAGAGGTGGACATATAAAATTTTCTGGGGTACACAATACAATGTACCTTCACTACCCCGTCGACGTCTGGGGGAAGTAAAAAATAGGCTGGAGAATACGTACCCCATTCCCCCACGCCCACCGCGTAGGGATATCTCCATACACCCAATTAGCCACTTCAAATAATGGTTGGCCACTCTTTGGTCAAATAATAAGTGCCATTTTCAGATTTTTCTAGCCTGTTCTAATGCCCGAGTTCGACTGTACGCGATGTGAAACCGGTTCATTATGTTATGGTCCGACCTTACCCAACATTATGTGAAAAGGAGAGTGACATCCACGCCCAGGAGAACTAGTTTTTCCTTTCTGACCTATGCCTTTTGATTTCCTAAGAACGTAGGAAGAGGCAGTACTTTCACGCTCACTAAGAACCTATGTGGGCTACTGAAAACGGTCTGTCGATTCAAGGGAGATATACAAGTTATAATGCAAGAGAAACACCCACCGCGAAGTCGATATATCAGCCATTCGACCCTGCTTATGAAGTGTCGCCGTCTAGCTTTCGAAAGATTAAAGTAAGCTCATATCGAATAACAAGAATTTTGGAATGAAATTAGTCAATCGGGACTGCGGGCAGCAATAAGCTGCTCGTTAGAACTGAAAACTCATCAGATAAAGTAAAACGCATTGCATAAACATTGGGGATTATGTGCCGAATTGAGGTGCTTTTTCAGAATATGGCAAGGGCATATCTGTAACCGAGATCCGAGGCCGGGGGGGTCTGAACCTTCTAGGGGGAGGTACGGTACCTTCGTGTCGGGATTTCGGCGTGTATTCAAAAAACGCCGAATATTTTTTCGGCGTGACCCGAAGGGGGAGGGGTAGGTCAGGGGGTCCAGAGTTGATCGGAGCCCAGGCCGGAGATAGGGTGACCCCTGGACCCCCTGGTTACAGGTATGGGCAAGGGGGCCTTCATCTTCAGACGACTAAAAAACAGCTCTCCCCTTATGCATGCCACTTTTTCCAGAGTTCTGAAATGATGCGCAATCATATATTTATCGTAAACGAAATTCATTCATTTCAGCCACTCGGAAGTGGTCGATTTGGCGAGGTATATTTGGCATGTCTGATAACAAGCAAATCAACTTACAGCGTTGTTGCCGTGAAAGAACAAAAACTGCTTGATTCTGCCGGTGAAATGAGTGAATTACAGCGTGAGCAGGAGCATAAGCTGGAAAGAGATGCGCTACGAAATGAGCTAAATATTTTAAAAGCTGTTTCTGGTCATCCGAATATTGTCTGTATAATTGGAGCCGTAACAATTGTTAAAGAAAGTGTCTGTGTGCTGATAGAGTACTGCGAAAATGGTAGTCTGGACAGTTTTCTGCGCGCTAAATTCAAAAACGGTCACTTTTTCATGGACATCGAATTGACTAGTGCGTCTGCAAGTGAGCTATTGGTAAGTCAGGATGATCTTCCGAAATTCCACAAAAGCTATTGTTAAATGAATGGTTTTGGTTGCTGGTTATTTACTGGTTGTAACCAAAAGTATCAAACAGATATGGGGAAAATTATTAAACTAAAAAAATATGAGGAGATGAAGCCAATTGCAGTATGTCTATTTCTTCAAAAAAAGACTTTCTTTCCAATCCGCTGTTCTAAAACATTTTCAATTCCAGTTTTTGTTCTATGAAACGGAACGGAAATCTGCAACGAAAATTAAAATCTCCGCTGCGAAAAACATCACTCGATGACATTAAAACTAAATATGAGGACCCAATATGAGCAGAGGTGGATTCCCTTAAGACAGACCTGTAACGGGTGTCCGAGGCAAGGGGCTCTGGACTTCCACGGAGAGGGGGTGGAGGTACGGTACCTTCGTGTCGGGAATTGAGCGCGAAATTCTATTTTTTCCCACTACGTGACGGTTCGGCCGGGGGGGGGGAGTAGACCCCAAGACCCCTTGGTTACAGGTCTGGGCCAAGGGGATGGATCTGACTTAGAAAGAGGATTACACCCCCAAAGAAATTTGGCTTTACAAATTAAGTATACCATTTACTTGGTTATGCAGAACGAAAAACGCGTTTGTTTTGGTGAAGAATATACTTCGAGAAGAAAAAATGGCCTCGTAACTACAAGCGACCTACTATGGTTTGCACTGCAAGTTGCGCGGGGACTCAATTTTTTGTCGAAACGTGACGTACGTTTATATTTTTATTTTGTTTTCTTTCGTCAAGAAGCGACTTCATAATTGAAACTTCAATAAAGCTTCTGCATCAGTCACAAATGTTGCTGGATAAGCAAAACAAATTTTATTTGAAATTCAAAAAAGAACTCACTGTTTAGTACAATTTGCTGGATTTAAAAGCAAGAATACGACGTTATTCGCGACAGAATTTCTCCATAAATGAAACGGTGAAACTAACGGGCGGTTATTGTTATATTCTCCATGCTGCGAACGAAAAAAACTACAATTTTTAGATTGTTCACCGAGACATCGCCCTTCGCAACGTATTGTTAAAGAAGGATTTCAGTGTTCGTCTCGCCGATTTCGGTCTGGCACGCAAAAAAAATAAAGACGGTTACTTCCTCGACAACGGAGCGATACGCTCTCCGGTGCCGTTCCGACATGCGGCGCCAGAGTCTCTGCGCACTGGTCGCTTTTCGACCAATTCCGATCTCTGGGGGTTTGCAGTAGTGCTGTGGGAAATTTTCACGATTGCGCAGTCGTCTCCTTATGCGGAACTGAAAGAAAACGAATGCAACGCGGAAGGAATTCTTGCGTTTATTGAAGCTGGCAAACGACTAGAACCTTCGAAATATGCTCCAGTTGAAATGCACGCGAATTTTTTCTTATCCTTGACGCCTTTCCTAATTCTTTTCTATCTCTGAAATTCTTTGAAAATCGATGCGTCTTACCAATATTTTTTAGCGCGGTCACAATGTCACAACTTTGGAATTTGGATCCATCTCAAAGGCCGTCTTTCGAATCGTGTATCAACGTTATATTTCAAACACTTCGTAAAGCATGCCCAGAAGTAAGCAGCAATTATTTGAAAA
This sequence comes from Plectus exinocaudatus, assembly GCA_034698105.1. Taxonomy (NCBI): domain Eukaryota; kingdom Metazoa; phylum Nematoda; class Chromadorea; order Plectida; family Plectidae; genus Plectus; species Plectus exinocaudatus. The sequence continues at coordinate 6,152 of JAQGAX010000438.1, read as the reverse complement.
ATATAGAAGCACACAACAGCTGACTTTTTCATAAAATCAGAATCTGCAATAAACGCGGTTTGCCGAATTGTGAAAATTTATAGCAAAAGCGAGCAATAGAACGAAAGTAATAAAAGACGCCCCATCAATATCTTTTGATAATTTTGACAAAACTCACAAAATTTTAATGCGATACAGAATTTGAGTTAGAGTGAACCATAAAATTATTCGACTAAAATTCAAACTTACAAAAAATCTCCAAGAAATTGCGAGTTTACTTTAAACAGTTACCTTCTACGATAGTGTGAGACCCAAAAAACGTTGGAAATCTCAATAATATTGTATCCCTAATCTTTAAAAGTGGATCAAAAGTAGCAGTAAACTTCCTCAAATAAAGGTGAACCTTACGAGGTTTTTCGATTTGAAGATACCCAAATGTAGGGTGATAAAAAAAGTCTCGATAGGTTTTTTGAATTATTTGCAACAAATGTGCAGATTAAGACAAACTCATTCCAAGCATCATCAAGCTTCCTCTTCAGACTTCAGACTTCAGCTTTCTCTTTCATCGAGCTTTCCCTTGGCACAGTTTACAAAATGTTTCTTAATTTCATTCTTCGGTATTTTAGTATTCTAGGGTGAATATCATTGAGAAACTTGACATTCTAGGGTATTTTAGTCGAAAACTTCCGAAAATAGTGTGAGGTGGTCAGTGGGAGGTGTGGCCACTCCCTCCACAAGAAGTTGATATCCCACGTTTGTTTGGATCACCCACACGGCATCCGGGACTGCATAGATCTACAGTGTATATTATTGAACATCCCCCACAAGAGGTTACGGTCACATTTGGTTACGTTATTTCTGGTTACGCCACTTTTGGAATAACCAAACTCAAAGATATGGCCCTGAGGCATGTATCGATAGTCCCTACTTTGTTTCGTTCAAGAGAAAATTGACAGTATCATTGTTGCAGATGATATTGGCAGACGGGGAGTCTGTCTCAGATTTCATGCGCGCAACGAGAATGGAATACAACGAACGCCGCGCCATTAAAGGCGAGTAACTTTTTTGCAAGCTTTCGTCACTTTTCATTTTCAACAACAAATATTGACTGAAGAAATAATTATTAGACAGTCTTCACCGTCGTCGTTTCCGCATTTGGATGGCTTTATCGATAATTTTGGCACTTCTTGGGTTAGCTTCTTCTTACGTCATGTACGAAATAGCGACTAAAACCATTGAAAGAGAATCAACAAGTCAGTCAGTTATTTTTGTTTTTGCTTCAAATAGCTCAAATTTTACTGTAAAACATTATTCTTTTTCAATTAAAAATAATAATTTATTTAAGTTATCGACAGTTTAAGATTAAATATTGTATTTCTAAATACGAGTCCAATTGAAATTCTCGTGTTAAGGACAAAGGACGTTGCTACAATAAATAATCGTACGATTAGACCGATACTATGCGCTACGATAATTTTTTCTTCTACAAGTATCAGACCGATATCATGCGATTCGATTTATATTTTTCTTCGATTAGAGCGATTCGATTTATACGATAAATATTATATCGTATCATACGATAAATATTATATCGTATCATACGATAAACATTATATCGTATCATACGATAAATATTATATCGTATCATACGATAAATTAATCCTATCGCGGTAACACTGGACAAAGGACGATAAAAATTACCGCAACCTTTCTTTCATATATCTCGTCATCGATTGATAGCCACCCACAAATCGCTCTCTAATGCCTATTTCACAAAACTGTTGTGTGATTTCAACAGTTTTGTAAAATATCTTACAATAATCGAATAACATTAGTGCGAAACATCGAACAGCAACATTTTTGGAGAAAGAGATCCAGAGCAGCAATCAGTCAATTGCTATTGTATTGCAGCTGATAATCGCACATTGAGTGAACTCAATTTGTATTGGGAGTGGAAATTTAATCATCGCGAGATGAATATTACGAACTTCAAGAAGATCTCTATCGCAAGAAACCCTGTGCTAAGTTTCGAATGTGTTAACTACACGTGGATATCGTTTGTAGAATCGAATTTTGATTACAATAGCACTGTACCAATCTACACTTTTATGGCATATTATACGTACAATTCCGAGCTGACATGGCGAACGTGGGAAACAATTAAAGTTTTATCTGAATCACCTGAGCGAAATATAGAGGAAGCAAATTGCCAGGATGACGTTCAGAAACTTTTATCCAGTCAAAATGTAATCAGTAGAGGACCACAAATTATTTATAAAAACTTGACCGATGAGGACTCATTCGCAGTGCGTGTTGCAATTAAAGTGAACAAGGATTCTATTGACAGATATTGCTCAGAAAACGAAACGGAAACAGGTAAAAATGTATCTTATGACTTCATAGTAAAACATTTAACTACTGCAAACACACGCCAGCATCAGTTTTTAGTTTTTTCAGTTTTTTAGATATACTCTTACAGTATATTATGCATGAACCCGAAATCAGAATGCGCTTGGACTTTGATGCGTCCAGTGCTCGATAACTGAAGCAACCCAAGCCGGAATGAGAGGCAATCCGAGTACCCGGACCCCAGAGAATTTTTTAAGTTTTTCGGACAAGGAAAATCAGAAAAAGCACGGGACTGAAACATGTAAATAAATTCTCGGTATCCTATTTGTAGTTTTCGGTTTTAAATCTCGGTTTCAATAATCCGGGTGTTCTGATCTCAGAAAAAATTTCCGTCGCATGATACCTTGCACGCTTTGGTGTTTTCTAGCATTATCGTGCTGCCTTTTTTCAGAAATTCTTGCCATTACCTCTCTATCGACAGCCGACGTGAAACTATACTGTAATGCGTCGACGTTTGAATCGGATCGATTTCTATTCTTTAATGACACGTGCTATGGCAGTCCAAAAGAAGATGCAACTTACGCTGAAGCAAGACTGAAATGCAATCATATTCCCGGTGCGTCCATAGCTCGCCTAGCATGGATCACCAGTAACCAGCTGTTAATACACCTGACGCAAGAACTCGTTACTAAATACGATGAGGCAGAACAGGTAAGGACCATCAATGAATTTCACGAGTGTGCGCGGGGGGCAAGCACAGATTACAATTTAATAATTTCACCGGGGTGGGCTCAATTTTTGAAGAACTATATGGGAAATCAGAGCTGGATTGCAGGGCAGTTCTTTCAGTCAAAGAGGCGAGGCACCGTACCCATTTCAGCTACATCTGGAACGCCTAGTTGAAATGTACACTCTATTTGGAAAAAACTTTTCGAACACGTAGACTAATTGGCCACAACGTCCTGTGGGTGGTAAATCCTGCAGACGATTTGTCTTATGGACACTCATACTGAGCGAAAATGCCCGAGCCTCTAACTTGGCCTCTAATCACAACTTTAGGAAGAAGCACAGAAATTTCAGCAACCGTAAAAAACTTTTACCAGATGACGCTAGCGAACCATTCATTCTGATTACCATTCATTTTCAGCAGCGATCACAAAACCGACATTGGTACATTGGCGCATTCCAGAACGCAAGCGGCCTGGAAAACGTGGCATCGCAGTCGGCGCGAAAAAATTGGTACTGGATGAATGCAGATGAGACGTTCGGTCAACCGATCGATGAAAACTCTGATTTTTGGGCTGATGGCGAACCGAACGACTGCAGTGAAATATGTTGGGGTAAAGAAGACATGTGCGACAAGAATTTGCGCGTCGCAGTGTTGGCATACCGACATCCTAACAATCTAGAAATGCAAGATACGCTTGAACTACTCAAACATGAATACGTGTGTGAGTACCGATAAAGCAGAGAGATAAATTTGCACGATTACAAACTCAAAAACTTTTGAACCGTTTTTTCTGTTGACAGCTTACTATAACTGTAAAATAAACGTTTCCCAATGAAAGTCGAATGGAAAACTGGGCAGAATTCCATCAGTAATACATACTAACGGAGTTCTTGATTCCAATCTTTTGCTTAAAAAGTGATGTGACTTTTCAATTTTGCGCACCCAACCAACAGTTTTTGTTAAGTCCTGGACTGTTGATACGCTATCAAAATGCGACTTTTTACTCAGTTACTGCTTTAAAAGAACAAAGTAATAATTAACTGTGCAGTTTATTTCGATTCAGATTAAAGGTGTTGCTCAGCCCTGTCAACAAGAATGAGTATTATATTTCAATGGCATGGTCACGCAAATACACAACGGTCAACGTGGAACGATGTTGATGCGATTCGCAATCATTCTAAAGTAGTTGTGGCATTCACAGAGATTCTACAGTTTATAGCATTTGGTGTAATAGCACAGCTAATACATTGTCAGCAATCCTCCATGAATGCCAATACTATTTTGAATGACTTCCTGAGTCGATCGACTGTAGCGAATCGCTATCTTAAAATCACATCACGGACAAAAAGCGATCTTTTCGAAATGCGGCGGAATTCACGCGTTCTCTATTCAAGGCGTTGGTGCGACGGCGCAAGCCGCGATGCACGCTCCGTGCGCCAGGTTGGTTGTGCTAGCTTCAAGTGGATAAAGTAGGTCGTTATCTCGCATATGATAAAGAAGTTGATCTGCCTCGATTACTTCAACTGCAATAGCCCCGACTTCCTCCCATATTTGACGTCGAACACGTCGTTTCAGGGCCTCGTTGAGTTCTCGTTTATTTCGATTTTCACTCACTTCGGATCCAATTTGATGCTTGACAGGATACAACAGGGTGCGTCGTTGCGGAACGGATGCTGAAACGAATTCATTTAAAATCAACATCTCGTATGCTCCAAAATACCACAACTAGCTCTCATCCAGCCAGGGCCGGATCTTCGGTGTCGGGGTCCCAGGGGACCCATACAAAAGGAATCCGTTTAGGGGCACCTTTAAAACCCTAGGGGCGCAATCAGTTGAATATTTATGAATATTTATGTGTGTGTGTGTGTGTGTGTTGTGCTCCGATTTATTAGTATTGAATACAACGGTTTATTGCATTAATAGATTTTAGTTCCCAGCACGATGGTGACTAATCGTTAAAGTAGCTTGGAGAGCTCGCATCAAGCTCGCGGCATGCACAGAGATATTTTTCTTTAGCAAAAGCAAAGTTCGCCTGGGCTGGCTCCTGTAATTTTGGTTCTGAGTACAATCATTAATTTAGAGATTGGTTCAAAATCGGCTTGAAAATCAGCCTTTACTACAGTATCCACAGAGAAGGACACTCGTCGCCGCTTGAGGTGTGCACCAGAGAGATTTCAGCGCGCATCTCCACTCACTGGGGATCAAAGCTATGCGTTGTACAATTCATAGTTCGGCACATAATTCTGTATACGATATACTTTACTTATGGATCACCACGTGACGACTACCGATTGATTACACGTGAAAAGCAAATATATAACGCCCGACGCGGAACGAGGATGATACGATTCGCAGTCATTCCAAAGTAGTTATGGCATGCACAGAGGATCTACAGTGCACAGCTGAAAAATTGTGACACTCCATAAATGCCAATACTGTTTGGAATGACTTAAGATCGTCTTTCGTCTGCAAATCACATCGCTCGCATAAATCGCAAAAAATCACAACACGGGACAAAAGTGATTTTGTTTTAAAAATGCGGTGGAATTTTCGCGTTCACTATTCAAGGCGTCGGTGCGACGACAGAGGCGGTGCAAGCCGAGATGCACGCTCCATATATCATGTTGCAGACGATGATCCCGAATGGCGCGCCGATCCCGGCTGTGACGGTGCCGAAGACAAAGCCGAGTTTTGCGTAGCAGGCGATGACGGCGGCGTTGCAGGCCGCGACTCCAGTCAATGCTAGCGCTGGTCCACCGGAAGTTGTCGGCAGCATCGTCAATGCAACGATTAGAATGAGTATCGCGGCACTTTTCTTGTTTTCCATTATTCACTTTCTTTTTGCTGGCTTGTTTTGAATCGAATTCTACGGAAATATAAGAAATTATGATATGGCAACTTATGATTAAGTAAGAAAAGCAAATTCAGAAAAATCAGTAACGTTAAAGAAATCATGTATTTCATTTTTACCCTATTCCATTTAAAAACGATCATTTACTCGCCTACCTACCTACAGACCTGGGCGTAGGAGGGGGGGGGGGGGGTACGGGGGTACGTACCCCCCAGCCCGGGTTGTATCTTTGGTCATCGGATT
>JAQGAX010000437.1:0-16681 GCA_034698105.1 Plectus exinocaudatus | reverse complement strand
AATTGTTGGTCAATCCGCTTTCTTTTTGACTATTTCATTGATTGTAGCGCCGTCGCCGCAGAAACGCAAAACCGATGTTCGACGAACGCCGAGAACTGGAACAGAAAGCCGCAAGTCGGTTGTTCAGAAGAAAACCCCAAAAACACCAGCAACACCCCGGGTTCGAAAGCGTGATGCTAAGAAAATACCTCACGAAGACGTCGATGATGGTTCGTTGGAAGCAATCAGACGTCGACTTCACTCGTCGGCCGTGCCCGAACGACTGCCGTGTCGTGATGAGGAATTCAAAGCCGTCCGCTTCTTCGTCAATTCGACGCTCGAGAGCAAGTCCAGTCGCTCGTTGTACATCAGCGGTATTCCCGGCACCGGCAAGACGGCTACCGTTCATCAAGTAAGTAATGTCGTGCAGTGTTGACAATAGTCGAAAGAGCGTTGCTGTTTCTAATAAGCCCCAATTGATTTGAGCCTTTCGCTACTGGTGCTTTCGTTCATTCTATACAGGGCCGTGCCATGGGGTCAAAGCGCCCTGGAGCCATGGCTCCAATGGCTTCAACGATGGCACGGCCCTGATTCTACATGTATATGTTAAATCCTCATTAGTCGTACTTTTATCTCTACTCATGATCTTTATGTAGTTCACCTGGTGTTTCGTTTCTCCATGATTAAGTTGGAATGATGTTGACTAAGTATTAGCCAACAATCATCCAGCCTTTGTTAATTACTGAGACACTTTTAGGTGATTCGACATTTGCGGAATGCCGGTGTCGAGTTTCAGTTCGTAGAAGTGAACGGTATGCGACTGACCGAGCCGGCGCAAGTGTTCAGCGACATCTACCGCCAGCTGGCGGACGATGATGAAGTCGCAACGCGGATTTCCGCCAACGTCGCTCGCCGCAAACTGAACCACATGTTTCAAACAGAAGATCCAGAACGTCCTCCCATCGTTTTACTGGTTGATGAGGTTGGTCATTCGAATGTATTCATGCAAATATCTTTCTTTTTTTCTAAGAAAGATTTAAAGTACACTTATTTTTGAGCCGTCGTGCGCCATGCGATAGCTTTATGTGTCGCTCACAAAATAGGTCTGTCATTTCGATTTGCTTACAGATGGATTTGTTGTGTACGCGACGGCAGGAGATTCTGTACGATATATTCAACTGGGCGACAATGAACGAGTCACGATTGGTCGTCCTCGCCATCGCCAACACGCTCGACTTGCCCGAGCGCATTCTCTCACACCGTGTCAGCAGTCGACTGGTCAGTGTGCCTTCTTGCTTCCTTGGATCTGTTTGTCGCAGACGGTCTCTGTTTTTGAATATTGTCAATGTAACCGAAGCCTATTCGCCTTAGTTTTTATTCATCCAAGTACGATAAATTATCTTCTATTTGGCGGTATATTCCGTCAATTAGCGTTCATCCTCTTCCATTCAAAGTTTAACTGAATAGTCTTGACTTATTTAGTCTTACTGTTTGACTTCGGCTTTTGGTCGGTTCTGATGACTGTTCGCTTCTGTCGTACTCATCACTAGCTTCAGTCTGTCTGAAAAATGTTACTTACTATGCTTGTATTTCCAGGGAATGAGCCGTCAGTGCTTCCGGCCGTACTCATTCCAGCAGATCGAGTCCATCTTGCACGATCGTCTGGCCGACTCGGCGGCCGTCGAGAGTGACGCAGTCGAATTTGTCAGTCGCAAGGTAGCTGCGGTGACAGGAGATTTGCGGACGGCACTCGACATTGTCCGGCGGTCAATTGAGATGGCACTAGACGCGCATGACGACGTCCTCACACTCAGACATGTACGTGTGATTTCTTCATAGCTTACCCTTGTCGTAGATAATAGATTGAATGCAGTCGAACCCGGATATAAGAACCATTTTTCGATTTCCCGTGTCTGCTCTTATTTCCGGGTTCGACTGTATTCCGCATCGGAAATGCACGTGTCGTTCAGCTAGTTGCCTCAGACGCCTGCACATTAATCAGTAGACACTTGACCTATCTGTTCAATGGCGCAAACTCTGACTTCTTTTCGTGCAGGAGGGGACCGAATCGTGTGCATTCCCTGCCACTTGTCCGCTGCCAAGATTTGTGCATCTCATCGAATTGTCAGACTCGGCTGATCGTCGATGGCATGTGTCAGTACTGATTGCCCGTGGGGGCTGTTTGATTGCTGTCCGTTGGCCGTCGCGCTCTTGTCATTACAACCCGGGCGATTGACGCCTGTTTCGGCAGCCGACCAACGTCTAACTAGTGTCTTACACACTGCTCTGTGATATCCGCATAGAATTGGTTTCTCGTTGTCGATTGAACGACCTTGAATGAATGATTGAATGACTAGACATCATCTTGAACCGCGATGAACTGTGCAGTTGGTGAGCTGGTCGTAAATTGTATGGTGCCCTGCTTCTTGGGTGGTCTCGAAAAGTAGCTCTATTATTCGCGACGTTGCAGGATGATATACATCGGTTTGGTTGTGAATGTGTAACACTGGTTATTCATACAGTACATTGATTTAGCAGGCTTGATGGATTGAATTGAATCGTGCCGCTGCTCGTTTACGGGAGCGTAATGTGGAATGTCGCTATGATTTGCATTTAGTGGCTCATGACAGGTTTCATTTTTTTCAGGTGCAGTCTGCAGTGAAGGAGTTGGCGTCGAGGGCGCCGGTGGAGATGATCGAGTCGTGCTCCGCGCAGTGCAAGTTGCTGCTGCGCGCCGTCATCGGCGAATACGAGCGGACCGGACATGACGAGATGCCCTTCTCGGCCGTCATCGCCCGCTACAAGGAGTTGTGCGCCCTGGACGGCGTGCAGGCGTTACCGACGAACGGCGCCTACGACTGCTGCATGCGACTGGCGAGCAGTCGGCTGTTGGTCGCCGCGCCCGGCAAGTGCTGCTGGACGAGAAAGTTCCGTCTCGGACTATCGGTCGAAGACGTCAACTTTGCCCTCCGACATGCCGTTCAGTAAATGACGTCATAATGTTTTCGATATTCGACCTTGATTGGTTTTAATTGTACGCTCTTGTGTTTTAGTTGTTGCTCGACGATCTTGTTATACTGTACTTGTGCATATCTGCTCATTTGCTGCTACAATATGGAGTAAACGATGGCGACTAGTGTGGTTGTTGCCGCCTGCGTGGCGTGGCAGTAGTCGTTTGCGTCTAAGAGGGCGATGTTGTCTTGTTTGTCGTGTCCGGTGGATCCGTCGACGGCGAAAGTCTGCGGCAAATGGGCAGAGACAGACGACACAAAATCGTGCGCCGGCGCAGTTTTTGCTGACGACGGCGGCGTGGATGCCGAGGCGGTAAGTAGACTGTATGCCGACAGATGAATGGGTGACACGCGCGCGAAGACAGGCGACCTTCCCTGCCGCACCTCCGGACCGCCTGCGACCGATTGCCACAAGCGTCCATGCTTGACCATCTTGAGGGCGGCGTGGGTGGTGTTGTCAGCGCGCCAAGGTCGGGTGGGAACGGCGTTCGTCGCCGGCCAAAGCAGACGTCAGCGACGGTCGTAAAGCCCGTGCGTGAGTTGGTGGGCTCGTCAATGGAACGCCTTATCAAGGCGATCCAATCGCTGACTGGTTCCAGACGCGACCGTCGCCGATCGTCGTCCGATCCATTCACTCGCTTCCCCATTTCATTTTTCTCAACGAACCCCTCGGAGTAAGGCGGATCGTCGCGACCTCTCTCATTCGAATCGAGACGCACTGTCTCAACGACTGTTCTCCATATATATTTTGTGTCCCTTCCCAATGTTCAACATGCGACCCGTGACCCTGATTGTACTTGTGTACATCTCCTGTACGTCCGTTTTTGCACAACGAGCTCGGATTTCGCATAGCGGTCCGAACATTCCGTCGCAACGATCCAAGCGCGCCAGCTTGGTTTCCTACTTCGACAATCTGCTCATTCAGTCCGTCCCGCCCAGCGGAACGCTCAAGCAATCGCTCGTCGACGAGCACAACATCTATCGCAGATCGGTAGTCTCGGCTACCGTAACCCTCCCTATTGCCAATATATCGCTATGTTCAGGTGCCAGCGACTGACATGATGATGATGTTCTGGAGCGACAAGTTGGCGGCGTCGGCGCAACGTCACGCCGACCGCTGCGACTTCAGACACAGCGTCGACCGAGTGAAGACCGGAGAGAACATCTGGGCGGCCCCGTATGAGAACTACAGCGACGCCGTGCGCCTATGGTACCAGGAGGTACACGATCCGTACTGCGGCTGTCAGCACGCCTACAAACACTGCTGCGGCCACTACGTACAGGTCAGCCACTCCTACTTTTGGCTGTGTGTGCAACATCTCGCAACCCGAACCGGTATCCCTTACTAAGGCCCAGGCGCTTTTTTGGCTGATCGCCGTTCGCTGCAAGTCTTATGAGCGGCCAAGGCCATTGATGTTCCAACCACCGTACTTTGTAACGGCGTTTGCGGTTGCGGCTTGCGGAGGAGGTGGTTAGGCACTGTAGATCCGGTCCGACGGCGAAGGGGAAGGGTGCGCTCAGGTGCGTGATCGCTTAGCGGCGGCAGACGGCGGACGGCAGTCAATGCCCGTATTTGAATGATTGTCGTCATACCTTACCCACACACCCCATACACGCGTGTTTGTTTGTTCACACATACCCATCGACGGCGGCAATGCGCGCAATTGCGATGCCGAATGCGCCTTCCGTCAGAGTCGACGCGTGAATGAACGACATTGATGAGTAAGAGAGTTTGTTTGTTGCAGGTTGTATGGGCCAAGTCGTTCCTCCTCGGCTGCGGCTTCGCCCGTTGTCGCGACATCTGGGGCGTGCGTGGACGAGGTCATCGCAACGTGCTCGTCTGCCACTACAATCCACAAGGCAACACCATCTATCCGCGCGGCGGCGGCAGCTACTACGCCGTGCCCGCCTTCACGTGGGCCAGCCAGAACAACACAAAATGCAGCGGTTGTCCGTCGTACGCGCCGGCGTGTCACCAAGGCCTCTGCTACCACTCGATGATGATGGCCTGATAATATCTGGCCGCGCCTTTTTACTCTTTAATAGTGTAAAAACGCTCTGCTTTAGTCGATTTCGTCATCTTTCTTTTCTCCGTCTTTAACCGTTTCCTTAATAACTTAAAAGTACAGCGGTCGTCGCATTTCATATGCCGATTCAAGTCTAATCTCGACTTTATTTTCGTGCGAGCGATCCACGAACGACTATTGCTCTGTGTCCGTGCCCGTCCAACGTGTGCTCGTCCTTTTTTCACTGTCACTTTCACTCGGCAGACGCTGTTGTCTGGCCGAATTCGAAAACGGGAAGAAGTCGTACTCGACATCCGGGTAGCGACCAATAAATAAGGTGCAATACTGGTAAAAACCTGTGCGTTCATAGTCACACACATCATGCACGTGATTCATGCAGTACACTGCCCAGAAACGCTCTTTGACCGCTGCTGCGATCTCGAACAACTAGTCCATTCATGAGAGCCTGGCAAAAGCCGACGAGAGGGGCCACTCAGACGTCTCGATGCAAACGACGACGGAGCGGTGCAGTCGGAAAAAGCGGCGGAAAAAGCGAACGCACGATGAACGAACAGCGACCGTGGTGTAATCAGTTAGAGAAGGCGGCGTACCACCATCATCACCCATGCTGATAAGAGCGGCGGTGTCGGCGCCGGAGTGCACCATCGCCCGGCAGCAAAGCCCCGCCTCAGCGGCCTCCTCGTGCACTCGGTGCAGAGGCGCCCCTCGAAATCGTCCAGCTGGCTGCCACCACCAGATCCACACATGCCGGCGCTCATCGGCTTCTTTGTCGTGTCCTTCGTCACCTTTTTGCCGTCGACGTACGCTGGCTGCTATCAACGAGGATTGTGCTGCGCCGGACGGAATGTCACCTGCTCAGCGATAGAGGACGGCATCGCTCATTTGCCTACAGTTGCGCCATCCGACAATCAACAGTCGCGCATTGGTCAGCTGAAACTGCCCGACTGGTTCGACATCGAAGGCAGTGGTGGCGACGGTCCGCCCCAGTTCTTCACGGATTCCCCTGTCATCACCAAGAGGGACACTGCGTCATGGATTGAACAACAACCACCGGACACCACTCCTGCAATCAGCGTGCAGCACCTGCTGCTCGGCACGCCTTTCTTTCCAAACGGCGCGTTCAACGAGCATGTACGCTACTATGGCGAGCATCCGATTCTCAGGCGGGTACTTGTGCAATACTCAGCGCAACTGTACAGTGAATGCGGGTGAAATTAGGCGAGTTAAAGATACGGAGGAGAGAATTCTCGTTTACTTGCCATTCATTGTGGTCGCGCTTTCGAACTACTGCGACGCTTTGCCATCTTCAGGTACTCGCTGCTGAATCAGCACATACCGCTGACTGAGGAAATGCGGTCGAATTATGCTTACTTGGAGGCGGGCGAGACGGTCTGCTATTGCGATGCGGAGTGCATTCGTCTCGGAGACTGCTGTTCTGACTACACATTTGTCTGTCCGCGTATGTCAACTGCACCATGGCTTTTTTGCTAGGCAGCAGGGGGGGAGATAAAAAAATCACTCAAATTGGAGCACTGTTCACCAACGGGCACTTTAGTCTTTCCAATGGTTAAATTTTGAGGGTGTTAAAGTTAAATTTTCACACAGGGACAAGTATGCTTTGCATTATCATCAATGTCTCTGCCGACTTTCTTTGAATTCAGCCACTTTAGCTTCCGAATGTTACGTGTCGGCGTGGTCAGAATGGTCAAAGTGCGAACCCGAGGACGGAGCCAAATGCGGATCGGGTGTGCAGCGGCGCAGTAGGATGATACGTCGCGAGGAGCGCTTCGGCGGGCAGCGCTGCCCGCCACTCAGCGAGTCGGTCGTCTGCTTCTGTTCGTGCGCCGAGCAATCCGGTACTTGCTGGCTCGGCGACTTTTTCCAGGCCAAAACACGTGCAGTTCTTTGCTGCGTGCCGGCCAGACGTTTTCCGCCGGCCCCCATTCGTTTTCTTTTTGCAGAAGATACCGCTCCCTCCACTGCACTCCTCGTGCCATACAGATTCGCTGGCAAGCGTGCGGGTGTCACGCGAAACAACATCTACTGGGACCTGCCAGAAGTAGTCAAGAAGGTCGAGAAGCTCTTTAAGTCGGTTGATCAACTAATTTACGCGGCGTTTGTTATTCGAACTCGCTGAGCTGTTGCAGCTATTGCGTCGTCTACGAAATCGGATGGGTGAATAAAAATTGCGCTGAAAAGGAAGCCAAAATGAGTCTGACCACCGGCAAAAGAATCTGCGCTGAATGCGAACCGGAAGCGCAAATGCACCGAAGTGATCAAAGGTCAGTTATTTGGCAACGTCATATCGGTATTATCGGAATTTTGTACCGAACCGAAAAAATAATTGGCAAGCGTTACCTATTCGTCACTGTCAATGAGATCCGTTTTCCAAAGAAAGACGGAAAAAGCTGCGTGACTGCCACCAATTCTTCTTCTAGGTGTTCTTCTGATCTGAGTGACGGACAATTGGGATTTTGGAAATTGATTGGGCCGCAGTCGTGCACCGGCGTTTGGACTCGAGTGCACCGAAAGGACAATTGTAGTTGCGCCGTCGACTTCCCTGAGCTCAGCAAATTTCTACTAGTCTAGCAGCATATCGTGTACGATGATTACACTATCGACACTTGGCTTATTCCACTACTGCCGAGAGTAATCTCTTGAACAAACCAAATTTCCATCAATTTTCCAAAACAGTTGTTTTGTTGTTAGTCTATGATTTCACAAGGATGCATTGAACCAAAGGCAGCATCTATTCCAGACAGTGCGGTTGTATCAGTCGCAGAAACGTGTTCTCATTTTCTCATGAACTATATTGATAGCATTTCCAATGAATCTATTCTGATGAATGCAAACTTTAAACAAAGCGTTATAAATCTGTACTCTATAAATACAAATCACAATTTGCACGACAGAGCTATTGATCAAGTTTCTTTGAATTCCAAGATTTCGTTGGTTGGAACGATTCGGGCTTCTGATAACTGAGTTCGGTTTTTCCTTGCACCATGCATGCATACCGACCGAGTACAAACAGCAAATCACTCAATCTAAAGTATAACCGGATGATCAGGAAAGCTGCCATGAACCAATTAAAATGTTCAAAATGCCTGTTCAAGTATCGCAGGGCGTCCGCATCAATGGCTTCGCCGCGGGTCAGAGGGACTACTCGTCTTTCGGCGCGACGACAAATACTTCGGGCGTACTGCAGCAGCGCACCTGTTTGGCCACCGCCCTAAAAGCAAAAACACTTGGCAGAGCGCTCTGCCTGATATAATTGACGATACCGGCAAGATGAAAGTTTTCAGCGGTGGCGTTCTATCGCCCCAATCGTCAATCTTCTGATTAATGTCGACGACCAAAGATGAATCGAATCGCGTTCGTTCTGAAATTCAAATCATTCACTCGCTTTCATTATTTGAGAAAAAACGCAGATGATACCGTACACCTCGTTTGTACGAAGATATCTCTTCAGTGCACTTATGATTGGGCAATCAAACAGCACAAAAATTTCTCGTAACGTTACAATAGTAAGACCGGACCGAATAGTGTTCGAAAATCGGCGTGACTAATCCGACACGTGTAAAAGAGACTACCTAATTTCCGTTCGCTCGAATCGGGAGGTGTCGCCAAATGTGCGGCCAAGTCCTGCAGACAGCATTGAACCTGCGTGAGTACTTCGCTAACGTCCAACAAGCCGTCGGCGTACGTCGCCTCCCGACACATTCTGCACACAAACGCAACATCTAATCACAGTTGACGACGGAAAGCAACAAAATCTATCGTACCCAATGATCGAATTGAGCTCATCAGTCGTACCCAACGCTTCGAATACCACATCGTCCTTCCACCGGCGTTCATTGGAGAACAAACTGCTTTGACCTGACAATCGAAACATGCAAATGTGCACAACTACATACAACAAAACCACAGACCGTATTTTCTCTAATAGTACGGCACTCTCTAATAATACGGCAGGGTAGCGATCGATTGAAAAATAGAGCGGCATGCCGTACTATACGAGAAAATACGGTATAAATAAGACGACGAAAGTAAAGGGCTGAGCAGACTCAACGGAACACGTCGAAAAGTCACTTTATGCCCGACCAATTACCAAGAACTCATGACGTCGACGTTATAAATTCTTGGTAATTGGTCGGGCATAAAGTGACTTTTCGACGTGTTCCGTTGAGTCTGCTCGGCCCTTAAATCTGTTCACCTTGATCACCCGTTCCTCTTCCCTTCTTAAAAGCCACGACGGCAGTAGCAGACAGCGCACGACAATGTGACCGATGCATTATGTTGAATGTTGCGAGAACTGCCCATCCTCTTCTAAGTGCCATTCTCATACAGATCAGTCTGTCAATCGATCAAGCAATTGTTGTCGTTATTCGCCGAATAATCAAGTAAGCTGCAGCGTTGCAGGGCGGAAATGCTAACGGTGTCGCGCACAGGGCAGATTGAAAAACGCACAATCGCGCTAATTTAATTACGAACTGACAAACAACATTGGAGACGAATAGAAAACCACTTGTTTATATATATAATATATTAGAACACGTGCAAAGAAGACGCGAAAGAAACATTGATTGTCGTGAGCCTGATGGCTGCGATCACGGTCGAGTGCAAGCAGGAACTACATCGAACGCGATCAGACACAAACAATGAAACCACCTGATCCTGATCTGAGGTCATTGCTGAGCGCAGCAAAGTAATTATGACATCATAAATTTCTGTCAAAAGTTGTTCGCAACTGAACGATAGTGCTTGCATAATGGGGAGTATAAAACAAACTCGTATCACGGCAATAGCCAGTGAGTACGGTATCGATGGGTCTCAGTTGAGAGTGCCCCGGCAGCTCGGAGCTCCACATAAACAGTCGATCTTATCGTCTTCGACCGGGAACTTGTAGTCGTAAGTTATCTCTTCGCCTTGCTTGATCGTACCCTTCGAGTAGATGACGATCCGCTTGTCACCGTCAACCGTCACAATCTTCGCGTAGCAGTTCGGCTGGCACGAGTGGTTTATGAAGCGGGCGAGATTGCCTCGCTTCGTCGCGTCAATCACCTAAACGGAAACGCCTTTTTAAAAGAAAGCAGAAACACGCATCGGGAGAGATTGTTTCAACGTTGATCACACAGCGTATCATGTCCCACCGTCGTACCCGCTATACCAGTGGTCGCAAGAGCAAAATACGTCGTACCGCTGCTCTAATCGTCTTACCGTACTTAACAACCTGGCTACGAGATGTACAGGGTGAGCCAATAAGTCTCCGTTGCAAAATTTCAAAAAATCATAATCACTGAGGTGAATGGTGCAATAGTATGAGACTGACTTGATCGGCGTCGATGCGGAAGAGGTAGGAAGAGCCGATGCCGATCTTTTCGTAGTTCTTTTCGCGTTTGTCGGCGACGTTGAAGCGAATCTTTTGGCCGACGTACTCGACGATCATCTCGTCGGGCGCGATCGTCTCCAGCGCGTACAGTCCCCAGCCGTGGATCTGCGACCGGCCGAACTTGATCATCTTCTTGCGGTACTAAAACGAAACGATCACGTTGCTTTATGTGCGACGTTACGCTCCAATCAGAGCAAAACTTTGTACGCAATCGTTAAGACAACATTAAGACAAAGATCAATAAAATCTACGCCATGGGCGCGTAAACATAGACAAAAGATAGAATGAATAATGACGGACCTTCAGTTGATTCACTTTGAGCAGTTCAGATTCAGCAAAGTCAGTGCCCAGACTGGTGAGAATTCGGCGCTGCATTGACCGCGCTTCGCGACCGGCTTGGGCCTGTTGCCGAGCGGCCGTTACGTCCTGCAAAAAAACAAATGTCATGGGCTCGAAGTGT
Source organism: Plectus exinocaudatus (assembly GCA_034698105.1). Lineage (NCBI taxonomy): Eukaryota > Metazoa > Nematoda > Chromadorea > Plectida > Plectidae > Plectus > Plectus exinocaudatus. The sequence goes on along the minus strand of JAQGAX010000437.1, from coordinate 5,815 downwards.
GCGATAGCTAAACAAGACTGAGCAAACCTGCTCGCTCTGTATGGCCGTACGCTCGAAAGTGCACTCGGCGCGACGCACCAGTGACCGTTTCTGCTTGTGACTAAGCTTGTAATAGCCCTCGGTGCGAGCGCAGCCAGTCTTGTGCTGTTCTTCCACTGCATCTTCCGACTTTCGAGCGCTTCTTCGGCTGGCTGGCTTCACCGGCACATTGTCCGACATACCCCCGGGTACGGTGGGCGGATTTAACCAGCAGAGTTTGTGCGCCCAGGGCGTCTCATCATTCTCCCGAAGTTGGTTGAAGGCGGCGCACAGCCAGCCGAGGTCTTCCTCGTCAAATCCGCCCGACTCGAATTTCCTGAGAATGTGCTCTTCGTCGGCGATCGGTCGACGTGGGAAGGTCTTCTTGCGTTTCTTTGGCAACGCCGGCTTCACCTCTACTATTTCTTCTGTCTTTTTGACCACCATCGCAGCCGACTTCGCAGGGACAACGGGAGGCGGTGAAACGGGTCTGAGCGATGGAACTGGCTCGACGACCGCGATCGGTGGTGGTTCGATCGGCAACTCCTTTATGTAACAATGATCGTAGAGCATCGGAGCATACTTGTCCTCCACAGCCATCGTCTCCAACAGCTCCAACGGATCGGACGAATCGCTCTTCTTTAGCGGCACAGTGCCCTGATGCTTTGTAGGGGGGTGTTCCGACGCAACAGGGCCACGCGACGAAAGCGAGTCTGTTTGCGAACTCGACCTATCATCAGCGTCCAACGACGGCTCTCGTGTCTCAATAGTCGACCTTGCTTCTTCATCGCCTACTTCCTCGTCACTAGACGATGAAGAGGATTCCGATTCATCACTTTCAGATTCATCTGTCTCGCTTGAAGACGCGCGATCGGGCTCCGCGTCTGCTTTGGGCTCCTCGTCATCATCTAAACAAAATTCATCAAGTGTGTTCAGACCGAATAATTAAGGCTAATGTCGGTTAATAGTGGTGGCACAAAGTAATTACCGACAGTTGCCCCAGTGGTGCAATAAACTTACCACTTGATTCAATTTTTTCGACGAGCAGTTCATCTTGATCGATGGTGGACGGGCGGCGCCTTCGCGACGAGGACGCAGATGAGGACGATGACGTTGAGCGCGATGAACGACGCGAAGAGAGCGAGCCTGAAGGCGACTTGGACCGACTGGACGACACGCGCCGTTTCCTTCTGCGCGACCGCTTCTCACTCGACTCATCGTCGCTGCTGTCGGGGGTTCGTGGTCGAGCGGGTGCAAGTTGACGCTGAAAGCCGATGTCGTCGGATGACTTTACAAGCACACTCGAATTTAAACTATACAGCTATCCTACCATACAACTGGCGCATGAGATACGCATTCAGTGTCCAATCACAAGCTAAGAGTATGGTACCAACTACGAACCTTCTTAAACGACGGCAACTTGGGCATGGCGGCGCGCAAGCCGAACCCGGGCAGGCCGGAAAGTCCGCCTGATCCCAGCGTCTCTTTGTCAAACAGTTGTGACAGGGTGGCCGACATGGACTCGGTCGTCGTCGACTGCACCGATGCCACCAGATCGTTCTCAGCGGTCGCTGTCTTGAGTGGACGATTCGGTGTCGTTGGCATTTGCGGAGCACGGTCCAGCTGCAACAAAAATACTGTCAACTTCAGAAAAAGCAACGAGATGAGTACATGGCATCAATTTCAGAATGCGAAACCATCCCTTCTGTTTTAATAAATGAAAAAACGCTGATTGAAGAGCTAAATCTTCAGGAGAGGGCGCAAAACAATCCAAGGCACCGCTCAAATGGCAGTAAAGCGAATATTACCTTGCGTTCCTGCCGCCTGTCCATGCTCCACCAAGAATCGATCGTGCGAAAAGCGGCGTTTTCAATAAGTCGCCGAGTCAGATCCTTCCTGAGAACGGCGCGCAGATCGTTCACGACGCCATCGACTGCCCGTTTGCTCGCCGTCCTGATCGCCGTCTCGCCATCCTTTGGCGCCTCCGTCTTCATCGGTAAGATGCGCTCGTTACGCGACGCATCAGCGGTGGTTGACGATGACGGCATCACCCATGAAGGCGGCGGAGGAAAGCTAAAATGTTTTCGTTTATGCTTGCACAAAAGGCAATAGTCGAATGGGATATAGATGCACAATTCATTTGTTGTTCAGGTTCACCAACCTTAATTTTTTCGAGGTTATAAGGTTAGTTAGTTACCAGAGAACTTTGCCAAAATTCAGACAAAAATCAACCATGTCAAAATAGAATTTAAATGGACGCACCGGGACATGATCGGATGAAACATGCCGGGTGGAGGCGGTGGGAATCCGAGCGGCGCCAAAGAAAACGGCGCAGGAGCGGTCTTGGGCGACCAGAAGACGGCCGGCGTCGGTGACTGCGCCCATACTGGTGATCCGTCCAGGCCAGGCGCCATTTGCCGAGGCGTCGCTGACGACGAAATGTTATCGGCGGCGTCCGAAGGCGTCGCTTCCTGCTCGGGTGTCATCTTGGGCGGCTCGGGCGGCATGGGGATGGACGAAGGCGCGATCGGAGCATGATCGCCCAAGATAGACTGAATGCGCGAGTCCAGACTGAACGTCATGCGCGTCGCCGAGGAATCGGCCGACCACGAAGACGCAACTGTCGCAGTGCACTTCTCTACCTCGACATTGTCGCCAGACGTCTCGCTCTCGCTCACGTTTTCCACCTGCGCGTCGGTGAGCGGCGGTACGGGACCGTTGCGCTGACCGGCGGCGCGCGCAGGCTTGCTTCTTCGCTCGTCATCGCTGCCTCGGCGCCGTTTGTGACGCCGCGCATGACTGCTAGGCGAAGAGCTGGACGACGACGACGACGAAGATCGGCGGCGTCGACGGGATGCCGAGTCGCGATCTTTACTGCGTCGGCGACTCGCGCTGTGCTTGGACCGACTGCGCTGGTCGCGGTCGTCTTCGGAGCTACTGCTGACCGACTCGAGCCCTCCTTCGGCGGTCTTCTTGTCGGCCGAATGACGCCCGTCGCCGCGGCGTTTATACCGACGTGAGATGAGTTTGTACTGCTCGATTTCGTCGAAGAAGTCGGGCGAGTCCATGTGATCGTCGCCGCCGACGCCCTTGGTGCGGCATTTGTAGCGGTAGTAGTCCTTCGCGTGGTGGCCTGCCTTCTTGCGCCGATAATACTTTTCTTCCACTTCGACGTAGGACGGCTCACGAGAATGGCTCCGCTTCGACCGGCGTTCTTTCTTGTGCCGATGACCGCGATCGTACAACTCGACGGTGTCGCACGAAGACGCCGACGACGAGGCGTTTCGCTTCCTGGAGCCACTGTGCCGATCGCCTGGTCGCGATTTCTCCTTCGACTTGCGCCCATCGTCGTTCCGGTCGCTGCGCACTTGCTCACCATAGTAGTCGCGTTTGACAGACGTCGACGGCCCATCAGTGTGTACATCATTGGTGGCCAATCGCGAAGTGGACGGCAGCTGTCTCTTTTGATCTTCACCCAACTGCTTCAGCTCCTCCACCTTGTGCGCAATGTCGGCAGTGAAGTCGTGTCGAGCGGTCAACGGCGGATGTTGCGCGCTCGTCGACGGCGTCGGGTCGGCCGGAGTCGGCTCGATCGGCGGTAGATGGTGATCGCCGGACAGTGACCATCCTGGCATATTTGGCGGTATCGGTGGCGGTGGCCATAGAGCGGTGCTAGGAGGTGGCCAATGGCCCAGAGGCGGTGGTGGCTGCATCGTCCAATCTACACTGCCGCTCGTGGAGACGGGCGCAGTGTGTGGCGTGATAGTGGCGGCCGGCGATGGCTTCGCTGGTTCGGGCACCGGATGCGAAATTGACCGTCGAGCAGAAGCAGAAGGCGGCTCGATTGTGGGCGGCGGCGAGTGAACAGTAGTTCCCGTCGTCAACTCGCTGTACCGCTGCTTTACTTCGCGACCTGAAATGGGAAAAGATAACCGCCGGCAATAAAAGAATGTTTAAAAATTCAAAAAGATTTTCAACGTAAAGATAACGCGTCGAACATATTTTACAAAACCTCGCATCTGTCAGTGCAATTGAAACCAGAAACAACTGAAAGAGTCTTGTTGTATTATATTCCAAAGCGGAATTTTGCGAACAATGTTCACCGCCTAACAAAAAAACCAGTGTTTTTGCTCACAAAGAAGTACATTTGGGTTAGCGGAACTGACTAAATGTGTCATCGTAACAGTTGCTCCTTTGCAAGAGTCTTCAAGGAAGATCTGACCGCATTTGTAAGCACTAAGTGAATAGTTCTCATGACACAACGAAGGAGCACTTACCAAACGGATCCAATAGACAGCGAATCGTGCCGCCCATGACGGAAGCGCCATTGTGGCGTTCGACCGCACAACGGGCACCACGCACATGTCGGAAGACTACTCGAGCGATGCCCAGATGCTTCTTCGTCTCCGGATGAAAGTAGATCTTGGCCTCGTTAACGTCGCCCACTTTGCGGCACAACTCGGTCAGAAACTGCTCGTTGATGTTGTCGTTCAATCCGAAGAAGGAAACCTGACGGGCTGGTGGCACACCCACATAATCCGCGTCGATCTGAAACGTTTCACTTAACGAACGGAACATAAAATGTTTTGGTGTCGTTTCCCAGCTGTTCATAGTGACTAGAGGTTCGTCAATTTCGATTGATTCAGAGATCGATGTCCAGCAGAAAAAGAGCGGGCACGAATTCGGTTGGATGGCTACTAAAAATGAAAGAAAACACGTATGCGCTTACCTTGAACGACGGAAGCAGCAGATCGCATGGCTCACTACGGGCGTAGAAGCGAGGGATGTGTGTTCGCGGGTCAGAAACTACGGTGACATTGAAAGCCGAGTTCTAAACAAATTTCTATGACACTATTTCACCGTCTCAGCAAGCGCAATCGAACGAACCCCGTGACCAGGCGGACAGTGACCATCGAAGCGGAAGAGTTTGGGCAGGCCTTTCTTGAGCAACGGATCAACGAGCAGTTTCCAGTTCCGTCTGTCGGTAGGTGGTTGCTGCTGCTGAGCTGCTGCAGACATACTTTCCTTCTCCGAAGCAGCCAACTGGCTCCACCTTCTACTTCTCCGGCGTCTTCTTGCCGCCTGATTGTTGATGCTTGGTTTACACCTCCTGGCGGTTTCATACCGTACTACTCGCCACTTTGCCACTTGCGGCTTCATTCAGGAAAGAACCAGAAGGTGAGACTAGTTTCATGTTTGAATTGGTAAACAGAACCGGTGCAGTGCCACTACAACAAGCGGAAGCAATTGTTTTAAAGATTATTAGAGGCAAAAAATGATGCAGAATGCCAAATTTTGTGCCTATTGTTCTTGGTTGGCCTTTGATTGAATACTAAAGTTTGTCTACCAAATATGTCTCGGCGCGACTTGAGCTTTTCTGGCAGCACCGTACCCTATTGGGTTCATTGAGGATGTAAGACAGACAGTGGACTCTCGTCGTTTTCGTTTCCAGTCACATCTTTGCTTCGTTTTTATCTCTGTTATATTGAAATTGTTGAAAACTACTTTTTCGCTGGCCGACAAGAGAAAGAGGAGAGTCGGCAGTCGGCGTGGTAATCGCATCTCAATTGAGCTTTGAAGAGAGCGCCGGCTATCCAACTTCCTGAATGTCGGACCAGACGAGCGTGGTTCCGACGAATCGCAGTTGGGAAATCGAGGTGCGACGCGTCAACGACGGCACGATAGCGCACAACCAGCCGCAGAAGTTGACATCAATCAGCGGTCCTGGCTCGCAGTATGTCAAGATCAACGTCGGCGGCTCGTTGCACTACACGACCATATCCACGCTGACCAAGAA
>JAQGAX010000436.1:0-16693 GCA_034698105.1 Plectus exinocaudatus | reverse complement strand
CAGCTGGGACAGTGGCGTAGTAGTGTTCAGAGATGTTGCTGTGTTCGACAGCAACTTTGGCGAGTTACCATCCTCAAAACACACGACGACCAGACGCCGCTCCTCTGCATCTATCTGATCTTCGTTCATCTGATCGATGTTCAGCTGTGAGTGACGACGCAATGCATGGGCCCTCTTCGCGCGATCGTTACTCTTAACAGTCTGAAAATAAAAACCAATAAACACTCATTAGAGAAACTTCTCAATGCAAGAAAAAGAGCAAAAAGTAGGCGCGATAACATACTTCGTGACAAACGCCGCAATCGACTTGATCAGTAAGCGATGCGCTGCTGCTTTGCACCAGCGCGATACTACTCAAACTCAACTCGTGCTCTTCCGGCAGTTCGCTAACAGTGATATCCTCCTCTGAAAGTATTATTTGTATTGAAAAATGCGAGACGCAATGCAAACATACCGAGGCCACATTCTGATTGTTCCTCATCGGCGATAACTTCTTCAAGATCGAGCAGATTTTCCAACGTCTCAGTTTCGCCTGAAAAAGTAGCAATCGAAATATGCATCGAAAGTTCATTTTGCCATCAATTTTAAATAACCAACTTTCTTCGGTGCTTGCTTCATTGAAGATGGATATGACTCTATCCAAGTGGTCGACCACCTCGGCCTCGTGTCCGTCGGCGATCGCTTTGGAATGGTTGACAATGACGTCAAATAAACGCTCAGTCAAAACGTTCCGATCATCTCCAGCCGGTCGTCGAACCTCAAGCAGGTATGCAAATCACTGTCGAGTCACATGATTGCATCTTACAGACAGCCAAAAGCAATTCCAATGAAATTTCAGTTAAGGATCTCAGACGCTTCGGCAAAATATATCTTAAGCTATTTACACGTCTATACAATTAAATAGTACAACAATCCGATTGAGATGACTGATTAAAATTGGCAATAATAAAATACTGGTCTCACGTTGAAACAATCTACTCTAAATTTACCGTTTGTTCGTTCAGCTCCGAACAGCAGACAACCTTGACCGCGGAGATTAGCTTGGGATCGCCGAATCGAAATCCACAGTTAACGCAATCGTAGGGCTTGTAGCTACTGAAATGCTGCTGGTTGATATGCATGCGCAGCAGAATATCGCCCTTCGAGTCATCCACGTTCAAGCCGCAGATGGAGCAACCAACTCTCTTCATACTCATGCACGAAACTAACCATTGATATTAGTGATACGCTGCAATGAATTTTGAATAGAAAGCGACAGTGCAACACACCATTGCATATAGGCCTACAGGGTGGTGCAGGACAAATAGGCTCAAATTTTTATCAATGATCATATTTTCGCCAAAACTCGACCGATCGGCGTGTGAAATTTAACCACAGTTAGATAGTTTAAAGTACCGTTATGCTCTTTCATACTGCAAGTTACTATTCTGATTGATGCTAATTTTGCAAAATCCACCTGGAACATACTGTATTCCATTTTGAAATAAATGAGACTGCGTCGAACCACGTATGCCTGAGCAGTTGGGCTGTGGTGAAGCACATTTTGATCGCAAAGGAAGTAGATCGATATCTGCCCAACGCCCCCCCCCCCCCGTTTTCACGACGCTTACCGGCTTACGCGCTCTTTCTTCTTTATCTAGCAGCACGACCTGTCAGAGTGTAATTTCAATTCTAGCTAATTCAAGAGCAAAATTCCCCGGTACTTAGTTATCAGCAAGTTTATGAATAGGCGTTTTCTTCAGAAGTTTAGTTCATCAGCAAAGGCTTAATATTTGCTCGCGTTTGGTCACAACTCGTGCGTGCTTTGTCATATTATACGAAAATCTCACTTATTTATTAACTTTGTTGACAAAAAAGAAGCAATTTAATTGGGCGTCCTGCTGCTGGAGGATTGCTTTTTACCTTTCTCATCTCATTCTGTGATGGATGAATTAATCATATAGGCCTAGGCTCTGACATTTTTGGCGTCGACGTGTAACTGCGGCATCTTGCTGTTTCTGTTGGCACCATAGCGGCCATATTGTTTAACAGATACAGCCGTGGCGATATTAGATTTCCGGACTCTGTCTGTCTGTTTTGATTGGAGAGGAGATAATATATCTGTATTGTGTGTGCCTTTGCCGCCGCCGCAAAGAGTTAGAGAGAGAGCGGCGCTGGTGAAAGACCACTTGATTCAAGTGGTTGACTTTTGCGCGGCGTGGGCTCTTTAGGATCGGATCGGAAGAATGCGGTAGACTCAGCCGCCCTGAAGGTCGGCGAGCGACTGGCTGCCTCAGTGGTGTAGTAGTAGGCCACACTAGTAGTGTAAGAAAGTCCGAATCAGCGTAAACCAGACATTGACACGCACCTGCAGTGTGGTGTTTGTGTGTGTGTGTGTGAGGGGGGGGGGGGGTAAATGCCAAAAAATTTCGGACTGGGAGTATATACCCCCTTGTCCATATCTAACCGAAACTACTTCCGGCTGATTCCCTGGACGAATGCTCAATCGCAGCGTGGGCGCGTTCGATTTCTACTTTTTCGTTCAAATCCACCGGCGAAAATAATGGAGCTCGTAAATGAATCACGTTTCTCTCATCTGTCATGCAACGGATTCTCCCGACCGCGTTCCATTTCGCAACGGTCGTCTCGGCGGGGTAGGCATCGATATTCGTGACTGTGCTTCCTTTAGATATGCTGCGTGCAATTGATCGCTTTTTCCTTCCATACCGATGCTCTTTTGACTGAAATAGGTGATGCTGTGCGATATCTCTGGTTTGATTTGCGTGCGCGACGCATACCGCCATCTGCATATAAGCAGAAGTCATTTGCAGACTTTAGTCGCGTAGGAAATGCGAACAGAGCGCCGCGCTTCAGTGCAGGTGAAACCGTCGACATATGCTCAGTATGTGGATCGAGCGGCGTCGCCCGAGGAGCATCCACCCGTGTCCAAGCTGGATGGCAAGGACTTCGACCCGATTACCTTCGACGTGCTCAAGGTCGACCCGGAAGACTTTGCTAGTCAGCTGACTCTCATCGACCTGCCCGTCTTCAAAGCGATCGCACCCAATGTAAAAGATGCCGTCCCATCGCCTTGAATAGAATAATACAGCCTTTGCTTTAGGAGCTGGTCACTTGCGGATGGAATGGCAAGAACAAGTTGTCCGTGGCGCCGAACGTAGTTGCATTCACCAGACGATTCAATCATGTCTGCCTCTGGTGTCAACGAGAAATTTTGGCAGCCGAACGACCGAGACACCGCGCTGAAGTACTCACGCACTTCATCAAGATCGCCAAGGTTCCTTTTGCGTGCCCTTGTTTCGAATATCGTTTCACCTGTGCTCTGGTTTAGCGGTTGTTGGATCTGAGCAACTTGCATTCTGCGTTCGCGATCATCAGTGGCCTGCAGAGTTCGCCAATCTTTCGGCTGTTCAAGACTTGGTCGGTAAGTATCAGCGCAAATATATTCGTGAGTAATATTGTAGTTTTACAAAATACTACAAGCAACGATGATGATGACTAGCTATGCAAACTAAATAACCGTCTGCTTTCGCGCCGACGCTGTCACCTCTGTCAACTTTCGCGCTTGCCCTGTTGTTCGCTGAGCAAGCAAGTTTTATTGTGTGAGGTTACAACAGCGCAATACACGACGGTCTTGGGGCACTTTTTTTCTGAACAGGGAACAAACATTGGGTAAGGGAGATGATATGCACGCGCTAACATCTGATCACACGAAGGCAATCTCATTACGCAGACAAACATTTTTCCATTGAATCTGTCGTGATTTATTCGACAATACGTTTTGAAACAAAACTGCCTTGAGTGTAGCGTCTAGCGTGCGTAAGTCTGGGTTGCACAAAATGGGTTCGTCGATCCATTTTTTTGTTGCTGAGTCGTACTTTATGTGTTATCATTTGCAGATTGTTAGTAGTCGTGAGAAGGCGTCTTTTGACAAAATGGCGCGGCTATTCTCGGACGATAAAAATTGGGAGAAATTGCGGAAGTTTACGAATTCGCTGAAGCTGCCGTGCATACCGTATCTCGGTAAACTTTGTGTCTTTGCTGTCTTTTATGCATCATTTGGACTGTTTCAGGCCTCTATTTAACTGACTTGACTTACATCGACGTGATTCACCCGAATACTGGCATTATCGGCGGGAAGCAACGCGATGGACAAATGAACAACATATTGCGCGTTCTAGCCAACTTTCAAGATTCCAGTTATGGTGAGGGTGTTGTATTTGGCATGGTTGGGGTTTACAAAATTATGATGTCACTTTGCAGACCATTTGGCTCCGATTGAATGCATTCAGAAGTATCTTCATTCGGTTCGATTTATTGATGAACTGCAAAAGTTTGTCGAGGACGGTCTATTCAAGTATGTTTACTTGGCTACCGTATTATTGATCGCTTTCTTGACTTGATTTGCGCTTCTGTTTTCTCGAAAACGACGGATTGTGTGTTGGCGTTTTTGATAAATCTAAAAAGCATTTTGCAGATTATCGCTAGTGAGAGAGAGCGATGAAGTCGCGACGGATTCTCTGAAGCACGGCGCAACGCTGACTACATCGGCGATCATGAAGACTCCAATCGCTGGTCGACTGTCCGTCGGGCCAGCCGCCACCAACAAGTCCCATTCGCTGACCCCGCAGATCGTCTCCAATTTTCGACCACACCATCGGAAAACGCAGAGTCTCGACGCCAGTGCTGCGCTCAGGTAAGCTCGAACATTTTCAGACTTCAGACATTTTGCCGCCCGCTGCTCTGATGAATTTTGCCGAAAATGCTTCGGAAATTGAGACCAGCGTTTATTGTTTCAGCTGCAAGCTGAACGAGTCTTTCTTGTCCAACGAGACGTACCCGCCGCTGATGGACTCGCACCGGCGCTACCTGCTCGACGATTCTCTGCTCGACTTTTTCTCGTGCACCGCCTCTTCGTTGTCGTCGTCGCAGGTGGAGGACAGCGGTCATGAGACGTGCGACGAACGCATCAGCGGTGTCGACAACAGACTCGTCTCGCCCACCGCCGAACAAGCGCTGCTGCTCACCGAACCGCCGCCGATCGCCTGTTTCGAAGGTGCGGTCAAGCGCAAGACGGTCATGAAGCACGGCGACCGACCGACGGTGAGCAGTTTTCTGATTTCGCCGCGCTAATGTGGCTGGTTGTAGATGAATAGTTGGTCGCGGTACTGGGTCACGTTGGTCGATACCAACCTCACTTACTACCACAGCAAGACGCTGACGACTCGGCATCTGGACAGGCGGTCGTCGTACCGTTCCGAGCCATGCAAAATGCATTCGATTGCTGGCTGGATGGCGTTCCTGTCGTGCGACCCTTCCGCACCGGACTGTTTTCAGTTGCAAGAGCCCGCACAAGGTATTGTTAGCTGTATCCATTGCGTTGCTCAACAAATGTGACCATCTGATTTCGTATCTCAGGCAACGTATACAAATTTCGAGTGGGTAGTCAGAGCTTGGCGATGGAGTGGACTAAGCACTTGAAGGTGTCGACGGCCAAGCATCGACCGAAGCCGCCGACCAATCTCATGTCTTTCGACTGAATACTTCCCCTTCTTGCCTCCGCTACGCATAATTCTCTTACGAATGGTCACATCGCTTTATTTTCTTGTCGCTCTTGCTCCTGTATCTTCGCCATGTAGACATACCTATTCGTTTACTGTGCGTGTTACTGTTTACCACGTCTGCTCGGTACTCTTCATCGATTTGTGCGCAGAACGAAGCAAGGAGTAGCGAATTTGTGAGTATACTGTATTTGTGAATAGAAGAACGAAAACGGCACCCTTCGGCAGCCTTGTGTGATTGTTACTTTCGCTTTTGGTGCTGAACTAACTACTGAATACTTGAACCTGTTTTCCAAAGTTCCATTTCTGGCGCTGTTTGTACACTCTGGTGAAATTTTTTCCTTTGTTGTCTTCATGATGATGGGCAACACAGCAGTTGAGCTATTCGGGCGTGTAACGCCGTCTACTATGATTAAAGATACGTTCCCCTTAGGAAATGTCGTGCAACAAGCCGTTAACACGTCGCGCAGATGAGCGTCGCGCAAATGAGCTTGGAATGTTCTCCCGGCGGTCGACGGTTAGCTACCGGTTATTGGATACGACGATGTTGTCGTATGGCTTGGCTCGCGGACTGGTGCACTTCTTGACGACCAGACAGATAATGACCGTCCACAAGACGACGGCAATGACGGCTACGAGCAGCCACAGCGCCCACCATGCGCGCTTGTAGGCGTTCAGCTGGAGGCGCTCCTCCTTGGTCAACGGCGCCACTTCCACGGAGGCGAATTCGCCTTCTCTCGCAGTGTAGCGCGTCAATTCCTTTATGTGCTTCCAAAACGTCGGCACCGGCCAGTGAATCTCGCCGGTCATTTCCTTGGGTGGCACGTTCAGCTGGGCGTACTTCGGCGACCCCGAGCTATACGGCTGCCATTTGAAGCCGTTCCAAGGCTTGGGCGTTGGATCACTGACAATAGGAACAGGTTAATGCACCAAGATGATCGCCGTGCCCAGCAATTACCCTTTCTTGACGAAATTGCTGATCATGCTGCACATCATTCTCGACATCTGCATGTCGCGGTTGGTAAACGGATCGATCTGGAAATTGCTACTGTAGCCACTTGTGAAGATGTAGGCGTGGTCGAGTCCGTGAAATGCTTCTGCAACGGGATTTGTTTCGTTCTGTACGTTCCGTACGGTTTCAAAGTTCTGCTTAGACAGACCATCAAACTTGACTTTCTTCGTGTATCGGACATCGGTCAGCATTCCGAACACGTTAAATGTCTTCTGCTCATCTTCCGTAATCGAAGACTGAGGGACGTAATCGAAAGTGTAAGCGTATACGGTCTGTCCGTTCTCTGCGTACGCGTCAACTTCCTGCTGGCAGGGTGCAATGAACTCTATGTCTGCTTCGAGCTGCAAGCGCCGCACTAAGAATCTCGCTGTGTTGTTGATAAAAAAGGACAACTGACGTCTTGTAATCGCCGGACGAACTGAGAGAGTTCCCAGGAGTCGTTGGGCGACTGCGACGCCAAGTAGCGGTAGTAGGTGGCATTGCCGATGAGATTGAGGGTCGCGTTGGGCAGTTTGCTACTGACCGTCTTGTGAAAGCTGCCGTCGATTATCATGCGCACCTTCTCGTACGTATCCGCCTTCGTTAGATTTTCATACTTTTTGAAGCCGTAGAACAGAGCTAAAAATAGAAACGTCTTCACTCTACCTTGTGGACTGACAAAATTATAATTCACGTTTCTTGTGGGACCATTCACGATTCGCAACGCCAATCAGCACTGGAACGTGAGAATAATTCTTGACGAATTCCACTCCAGCCATTGGGATTAGTTCACCATCAGCGACCATCTTGGACACTCCGAGCTGCAAAGTGATTGATGCAAGAATAGATTTCGGCGACTATCAAACGGCAGTACTTCGACGGTCAATCCTTTGCGGAATAGAAACGAGGTAAAATTAAGCTCATTTCTAAAGCATTGAAGTAGCTTTTCTTCATTCGCTGTGTAATCTTCAAGGCATTCGGGAACTTTGCCCTGAAGGTTGCACTTTTGGCTCTCTTCATCGTCGTCGCGGTAGTCCTCGGGGTTCGCTTTGAGGATTTCGGCGATGTCAATGGGATTGAATTTCTTCTCACAGCGCAAGTAGGCAGCCACATTGGAGACATCCCATTCGGGAACGCCGTATCGGTGAATGGCCCAGCCGGCCGTCGCCGAACCGCTCATAATGATAGCTTGGTGCACCATGCCTACAAGGAACAGCAGCTTTGTGCACTTGACTGCACTTTAACTGTCGCGATTACCTTCTGTCACTGGAGAGAGCGCAAGCACAGAGACGGACGCTGCCCCGGCACTTTCGCCCATGATCGTCACGCGGTCCGGATCGCCGTTAAACTGCTTGATGTTAGCTTGAACCCATTCCAGCGCCATCACCTATCCAATGCCATTAAATGGTTCGAGTAGGCATTCGATACTGATCGCCTATTTATACCTGATCCCATATTCCGAAATTTCCTTCCGGCTTTTGGTCCTTCCCTCTCGTGCTAATGAACCCTGCAAATGCATTTGATGAAGCCGAGTTAACTACAACTCGCTGATCGACGTTTCCTCAGCAGCCCTACCGAGCGGACCAAGGCGATAGTTAATCGTGACCAGAACCATTCCTTTGAAGATCAGGTTCTTGGCGGTGACTTCCATATCAATTCCAGTATCTCCGGAGCCGGCAAGGAAGGAACCTAAAATAAAATGTGTACCACTGAACTAATACCAGAACGATTGAGAAAAGAGATGCAGACAATATCGGACTAACCGCCATGAATCCAGACCAGTACCGGGTGAAGGGACGTTTCGTCGGCCGGATCCTGAATAAGACGTTCGATTAAGATTGTCGTTGAAAGCATGTAACAATGGGTTACGTAAGGAGCGAAGACGTTGAGGAACAAGCAGTCTTCGCTTTCGCGCTTCATGTTTTCACCAGAGTACTTGTCATTCTTATGGAAATCCATGAATTGTATGCATGGTGCACCATAGTCCAGAGCCGTAAGTTCGCGATGCCAGCGTCCCCGCTTAACTGGCTTCTGCAATTATCAGCGGCAGCGGTATGACTGCTCTCATAGAACCGAGGTAGGATTATCATTGCTGGCTTACCCGAAATCGGAGATCTCCTATCGGTGGTTCGGCGTAGGGAATGCCACGAAACATCTGCATGCGCTTCTCGCCGAGCTTGTAGATACGACCGCGAACTAAGCCCTGCTCGATCCACACAGATTTGGCCTTTTCGAAGTGCTGGGCACTAACCAAAGTGGCCAGCACGAAAACAACTGTTAGCAGCAACATGACAAGTATTACGGCTGTTATGGCTGGTAAGCCTTAATGGACGACGGCCAGGCGCTGGACTGGTCGGTAGTCGGTGAGTGGAGGTTGCGGGCGGATCGGACGGCGACCGCACAGCCAACTTTTGGGGAGGGCGCGCGCCTGCTGACTGCCGTTAATCAGCGGCGCGCTCTCTGTGATGCAATCAAGGTGCGTACCCATTGTCTGACGAGTTCCGCACGCGCCTGCTGCTTCGACGCCACCGCTCGATGGCCCTCCGTCCCTCGCCGCCGCACACTTCTCGCCTCGTTTCCGCCCCTCTCCCTGTTGTCCCCACCCCACCCTCGTTGCTCCGTCTGACCATAAAACTAAAACTCTTTCAGCGCTGCATCACAGCTTTACAATTGATCACATCGCTAGTAGTTAGCGGACACTGTGCAACAAACGAACAATAAGCGTTTTGAGCATTCGAGCCATATCTATTTTCTGTTTTACTTCGTATGCGCGCATTCCGGCAGCATCAAGCTGTTTGCTGGCTCTCAGAGTAGTGCGCCGTTGGAGAAGCTGAGCGACTTAGGTGAGCTTGGCTTGTCTGGCGAAGAATGGAGGCTGTAATGATCGGCGCATGTCAAGAAAAAGCACTGCAGACAAAGCGTCTCGGTTCGCATTGAATGATGAGGGGACAGTTAAGAAAGAGCTGAACGATGTTAACAGACCGACCACATGTTAGCGGCGTACGACTGCACTATTTCACAGATTTATGCCCTCGGTCGTTGCATTAAAGAACCGACCAGCTGTGGTGCTTTTTGAGACGGCGCTGTCGTGTGCTCGTCGGTTTGTTTTTTCCCATTCCATTTGGCGGATCTTTTGTGCTTCGCGAGCTCGCAGAGCATTCTGAAGAATAAATTGACAAAAAATAACTGGGCGTAACTGTACTACTTCTTGATTGAGCTTTTTGATGATCGAGTTTAACTGTCCGATCATCGTCAGATCTCGCTCGACAGATGTGTCAACTTCGCTGTCGCCCAACGAAATTGCGCGATTGAGCGGAAAAAAGCTGTAGTCCTCCTTTTTCATCTGAAACTCGTCGCCTGTCGCAGATTAAAAGAACAAATGACAAGTGTACCATGTTGCTGAAAAACATCTGCAGGTGAGATAGCTGTTCAATGGGAGTATCTTGCAGTTTAACGTAGAAAAACACATAAGCCAACATATTGTGCTCGACGTTGCTGTGATACTTAAAACTCTGCAACGAACATACCATCTCAGGTTGCAAGCCGACAGAAAACATTGGCTGCTCACAATCCCCTTCTGCTCGAATTCGTAGCTGTCACGACCGCAGCTGAAGCATTTGGTCTCAATGTCTTGCTCGATGCGCCACTTGGCGTCACGGAGTTGACGAAATGTGTCCACAATGATACCGAAGATGACGTTCAGACCGATTGTCAAAATTACAATGAAGAAGCTGATATCAAAGATCAACTTCAGACCGTATACCACCATATTGCTGTTGTCGTGGACATCTTCGAGCGAGTAGCCTTTGATCGGATAGTCGAAGCGCTGAACAAAATTGTTCTCAAAAATCAAATCAAGGTTGGTGCTCTTACCATGGCTCTGTGAATTAATCCCTCGCGGAACATGGTCAGGGTGCACTGCCAGAGAGTGTCGCAGAAGTGCTGGTTGTTGAGAACAATGTCCCGCAGCACAAGAAACGCCGTCAGACCATACATATAGATGACAATAACGCCAAGCAGAGCGACGTATAGCAAAGAACGACCTATATTAATATTAGCGTTGCACCACAAACAATTTGCGGTATGAATTTTTTTAAATGTCACCGTTTAGAGTGACAGCGCGTATTACGCGAACAAGCAGCTGATTGTTGGCGACCACTTGAAAAAGGTGAAAAGCGAAGAAGACGGGTGAGACGATCGTTCCGAGAATTGAGCTCATCAGAAACACTTGATAGTAGAACGTCGCAAAGCCCAACAATTTCACTTCCAATTTTGATGCACGACTTTCACGCGACGATTCTCTATTGTCGCTTTCCGTTTTAAATTTTCGTCGCCAAAATCTAACATATTTTTCATGTATAACAAACCTTTTGATTAATCGAGGCAACTGGCCCTTACCTAGGTATATTTCTCGCCATTGATTTTCGCGAAGATACGAATCCGGCCCAGTTGGACAAGAAGTAGCTGATGATTAGACTTAACGTACAGAAGTTGTGAAGAACGCCGCCGATTCTCCAGTAGATGTTGTACATGTCGTCGTGGTATATCCAAAGAAAACCTTTGTGATGGTCACCGGCCTTCCATGTGAACAACATGAGCAAGTTGAGCAACAGCGTCAACAGCAAAACAGAATAGTTGAACGCCTTCCACTGACGCACGAAGAACCGACCAAGCCGGTTACCATGAATGCGCCGTTGCAAGCGAATGTCTTCGTTGATGTCCTTGATCCACGCAATAAAGTCTCGCATCTTGTTGCCATAAGACGATCTGTCGATCTCCCATTTCATCTTGTCTTCGACCGCCTTACGAAGCGCTTTCTGCAAAGTAATCATAGCAATAGATTACGGTAGGTCGTCTACTTGATCGGTGACGCGAAAGTACACCCGTTGCAATAGGTCGCCCTTGACCAACTCGAGCGCCATAGTACGCGAATTGAAGAACACCCAGGAAGAGTCGTCCTGTGCTTCGATCGAATAAAGGCCAAGATCGATGGCGCGTCGAATGATTGCGTGGAAAGTGAAGGCGATGTTGAGCGCCCGATCGCGCTGCGATTGGTCGTAGCTGTCGCCATTTGCCGCCTTCAGCAGTTGCTGAGCCGACAACCACACGCCGTCCTTGTTCACCACATTCATGATCATATAACTTTGGCAAGTTGCCGCTTTGCGAGTCTGAATTAAGATAGTTGCCTGATTACGTCTGCTATTTGCTGGTCACCTGGTTTTCTTCTGTAGCGACGTAGATAACTCGAGCCACACTAGATTTCAGACGGAGAAGGTTGTCTGTTGTACAATTTGCATATTCGGTCGAGTCTGCTCGAAGAATGTGATTCAAGAAATCGAGCACCTGAGTTAGCAAATACGTGAATCTAGAAAGCACATTACAATAGTGCTTGCCTTGCAGTCAAATATGGCTCCTTGGTTTTCGCAATTTCCTTGAATGAACTGTATCATTGTCTCCAGCACTTCGCAAATGATCTCAATGTATTCGCCGTCGACGTTTGAATAAATCAGCGACAGAAAATTGCACAATTCTGACACTAGATTGACCGATTTCACGTTGTGCACTTGCTCTCGCATCAAATTTTGCGCCTGAAAGAGACGTTGATCACTATCAGTTTTCTACAACACGTAAGAAAAGCGTACCGGGGTGAACTCAAGATCACACAGTGAGCTGAGCGTTTTGAGAATAACGCGAATAGTTCCAAAGTTGTTGTAGACATTGAAATCGGGCTGACCAACGAGTTGCTCCACTGGTCTGGAACTGGCTGGCACATCGGCCTTCAACGGCGACAGAGGAGTTCGTGGCCCAAGCAGAGGCTCATCAACTTCCAGTCCATTAAGACGCAGTTCGGGAATAGAATGAATTCCTCTCGACGATATCAATTTCGATTGGTCAGTTCTGCTTCCACTTTGTGTTTCACCAATTTCATTCAGCGGAATTTGGATGGATCTTCTTGGGGAGCGACCCGCCAGGACTTTTTTGACTTTGACATTGGACCAGCTGCTGCGAACTCGAACTGCGCTGGTTGATTCGGCGGTCGGACTTTGGTTTCGTGCCAGAAGTTTTTCCATCGCCTTCGTCAACGACTTGAACTCATGGATGGCGCGTTGATGGAGGAAGAGCATGAAGCGCTTCTCCCTGATGAGCGACGCCGCCGCGTGCAGACGCGACTGAACGGCTACGAAGAAGGCTTCCTCGTGCTGTTGGTTAATGTGCTTGACAAACGTCTCCGGAGTTTCAGTATTGCCTTTGTAGAGAATACTGAGCAGGTTGAAGCATTCGCGAACAACTTGGTCGTCGGACCGAGCCAGATGCGGAAGTACGGCTCTGACGAGGTTCTGCTTGTCGAGCGACTGCTGCACCGCCTTCAGATCCCTCACTGCTTTCACAAACAGCGTGGGATTGAGCTGTTTTTGTGACGGAACGCGAATCTGCTCGTTGTGAATCATTGCACGCAGCACTTGCAAGCATTTGACGTCCAATTGCAGCAGGTTCAAGCGATTACGTTCCCCCAAGCCCGTGTACTTCATGGAAGAGGACAAGTGTTTGACGATCCCCTCCACATTATAGTTGTGCTTTTTGCGAGTGTCCTTGTTCGAGGAATGAAAACTGTTGACAAGCTGTTGAAATTCTTCGCCGAGTGGGAGTTCTCCTTCTACCGTCTGGTCAATATAAGGCGAGTCGTTATTCAGACCGAGCTGATGGCGCACAGAATTCATTCCCTCATAGGCCTTGAGTAGGTTCATGCCAAACATGTCGAAGCGACGGTTCAGCTCAACCTCTTCGGCGAACAGCTGATCGTACTTTTGTCGAGCATCGCTTGTAGTGGACAACCGTCGATTCAGTTCAGCAGGTATCGTAACTCCCAGTCCTGTCGCATTCGATATGATCTGCAGTGCGCTGAGTAGAACGGTGCGGTGTTGCGGCAGGTTGAGCAGTGGATGAACAGTGTGCGCAAAGTTCATGACTGCGTCCAGTAGCAACCCGCCGATCTCCGCCGATGCCGGCACTGATGCGCCCCAATGGCGTTCAAAAATAGCGTAGAGCATTGGCAGCACACCATTAAACACGTAGTGCAGAGTCTCTTTTCTTTCATGTACAGTATCAGACTTGCTAAGGTGCAGACTGGATGGTCTGTGTCGCAGCAATTCCAAGGCCAATTGCTTGTCTTGCTCTACTAGGACCGTTGCGTTCTCAAGTACATGGGCGCTTCCTCGAAGGAAGTCGATCAATCGCTTATCCGATCCGAATTTTTGTATCTCGTTTCTGGCCGTTTCAGACGTTGAGTTAATATAGCCGAAAGTGAGAAAGTTGACAAATGGTTGACGCAGACCGTCGCACAAAATAGAAACATTCAGATAGCGAAGTAGTTCGTCCACGGTCAGGAGACATTGGCAGATTGATTCGATGGACTTGTTGTCGCCTATAGCGCAGAGACTGAATAAATGTACCAGTCCGCACAGTTGCTGCCGGCCATGTGCACCGAGTTGTCTGTCGGCATTTGGCGCCTCACTCGAATCATCGTTCAGAATGCTCAACTTCGTCGTTACGTCCGTGCCTGTTATGACCGCCAAGGATTGCTGGTAGGTCATCAGTGCTTTGATGACAATGTCCTGGTTGCGTTTGATTGGGAAAGCATCGGCCACCACCAGAGACGCCAACACCGACAACCAGATGGGATCGTGCGTCTCCGAGTATTTGCGTGCCAGCTTCTTGATAAAATCGGGGGATACTTTCAGGCAGTTGGATATATTGTTATCGAACATCTGCAAATTTTGAAGTTACCGGTCGTACTCACTGCTTGTAAAAAAATGACCTCAATCAGCGCTTGGCCGATTTCTAAATCTGCGCCGTTGATAGTGGTGAAAAATTCGCAACTATCGAACAAACGATTCTGTACAATTTCATTGCCGCGACTAAACGCCTTGAGAAAGCGAAACGTCTGCTTGACTACGCAGAGTTGGTGCTCCTTCTCCAGTCCCACTTGATCCTGACCAATGACCTGCTGCAGCAGGTCGAATGAGTCGTTGAGAATGCCGCAGTTGAAGATGATATCCTGATTGACGCGATGGTTCTCGCGTGGATTACCTTTCAGGCAGCACATTCTGCAAGCACACCACATTAGAGAAGCGAAGCTATGCGATGACAAACTTGGTGAAGTCTTGAAGCAGTTCTACAATTCGATCGACGGTGTCGCTGCTAAGTTTATTTTTCTTAAGCAGTTTCATGTGTGGCAAGTAGCAGTTAATGTTTGCAAATACTTGGCACGACTCATCAGTCAATAGCAGCTGCAATGCCAGTTCCACGGTGCCGTTAGCTAACTTAATAGGTAATTCACCTGGGTATCGATGCACTTTCTAAATAAATCTTCGAAAGCCGAATAATACTGCGTGAGAAGGAAGAGGGCTTCAGTGACGACTTTTTCCTGCTCGTATTGAAGAAAATCCAACAAAATGTCGACAAATTCTTTTCCAAAGTATGCCGTTTCCTTGAATAGATCGTTCATGGCTTTCAATGCGACTCGACGAAGACTGAAATAGGATATGGCGTTGAGCACATCTTACAGCATTTCCATCAGCACACTGAACCTTTGGTTTTCCCTAAACTCCCTGTCTTCAGCGTCATCGTCTATGAATGGCGCAAGACAGTCGTTGCCGCCGCTCGCGATGACGTTCTTAAATCTTGTGATGAATCGCGTGAGACGCGTGTTGAAGCGAAAGTTGAAAAAGAGCTCGATCACTTTCATCGCTCTGCAATTACAGACCGGTTCGAACAAACATACTGACGACCGAACCCAACAGGCGCTTACTGATACTTAGCTTCCGCTACTGCTTCGTTTTCAGCAGTTTTGCAAAATCTTTCGGACGCGCAATATCTTTTTACTTCGTCTTGTATATCGGACGAAATAACTAAACTACCTAATATTGCTGATAAATATGAATCACGATAATTAATTACTATACCAGTTTCTTGTTTTAGTAAAAACGGCTTATCATTTCTTCCGTCCATCAGCGAACACATAGGATGAAGCAATTTCTGTATATCATCGGTATCGCCATAGTATCCGAAGTCAACAAGACTGTAGATAAGTTTTAGAACCTGAAGAGTGAAGACGGCGGTACTTTTGCTGCCGTCTATGCGACACTGACCTGCTTGATCATATGATTGCGTGCCACTTCAGAAGCAATCATGCTCTGATTTTGCAAGAGGAACTGTGACAGCCATATCTTCAGTTGTCCGATGAAGGGCAAGATGACACAGGTGCTCAATATGGAACCTTCCCTTTTGTGGCGCGATGCCCCCTCCGCTGTCATTTCGGCTAGCAAAAACACTAATTTCTGACGATCCATGATTGGAAAGTTCTCGCCCACGTCGACAAACAGATCTCTGATGTTGGTGGCGGCGATAGCACGCAGCTCATCTGGGTACAACTCGTTCGTCAGAATGTTGTACGCGATCGCAAAAGAGTGCACCTTCAGTATTTCCGTGATCAGCTCAATCGCATATTCATTGCGGCCCTGAAGCGAATTACAAAAGAAATTAGAAATACTGTAATTGAACCATTGGCGACCATATGGAACGCTATTATGCAAAATTCAGTACAATATATATTCGTTAACTATAACGTTCATGCTTACTCTGCAGAGAGAGCTGAAAAGACGCAACTGATGTTCGAGGAATAGGTAGCGATCGTTCGTTGAACTGTCCTTCTAAAATGTATCGGTCAACAAAATTAAGTGTTTAGCAGGTGCGACCTGCGCAATGAAATTAACCAATGGCTGCCAACTAGACTTCATGTCATGTGAAATATATAATACACCACGATCGCGTCCAATGAACTCTCCCATAGCCAGCCAATCGAGCACATTCTGATTTTTCCCGAGACACTCGTGCAACCACTTCTTCGCGATGTATGTTTGATTGTCAGGCAGAGTGCCTCCTTTTGCAATGCATAAAACTGACAGTAACTCCAAATAACGGTAATTCTGAAAATAACTTGTTTCATACTTAACAAATTCCAAAAACCCACTTTTTTGGTCGCAATAAGTTCGATGAAAAAGTTCATTTGATCGTAAGTTATGTGATCAATTATGCATCGATTGTCTTTCAGCAACTCCATTAACATAAACGTCGCACTTAGGCC
>JAQGAX010000435.1:0-16779 GCA_034698105.1 Plectus exinocaudatus | reverse complement strand
CGAAGGTACCCCCCCCACCCCCGAGAGAAGGTCCAGACCCCCCCTGGCCTCGGACACCCGTTACAGGTATGCTTGGATGTAAGATAAAAAAAGGCCTCGATTTTAGAGCATTGTTTAATTCTCGTACTAAAATTGGGTCTAACCAGGATGTAAGAGCCGATAGGGAAGTTGAAAAATGGCTCCTACATACGGGGTCTAATTGTATAGCCGTAGAATAGCGCGGGAATCAAAACGTCCGCGTTTACATCCGGGTTGCTCTTACATCCGGGTTCTGCTGTAGACCCCGGATGTTCTGTAAGAGACTTTTGATTTCCCCTGCTTGCTCTTTGTTCCGGGTTCGACTGTTGCTTAGAATTTGAAATATGTGATGAACCGGCTTCACCTGCATGCTTTTCTTAAACGCGATGATATCTTGTTGATTCAATCGCCTAGCGTTCTTTAAATGAACTGTCATCGCGGCAAAGACGAGTGCATAGGTTGCCATAATTGCAAATACCATTGCAGTTTTATGAACGTCTTGAAAACGGTCGAAACCTGAAGTTAAGTATAGTACATAAACTATTGCATTCGTTCGGCTTGCGTTCGCTCGAGATTTGATGTTCTGCAGCGCAATAATCATGCAGGAGCAATGCTAACGAAAATTGAGGCAGCTAGGGAAAGTCTACCCACCAAAGGAGCAAGTCAAGAACTGTTAAAGATGAGACAAGACCGTTACATTTCATTTTGGACCGCCAATTAACAGGGAAGGGGCGAATCGAAAAATCGAGGGACGGATCGTGCCCCGCTCCGACAACCCCGTTGTGAGAGTCATATTTTGTTCTCAGACGTCGCAAATACCAAAAGAAGCACAAATTTAATGAAATTGTGGAGGATGCTCGTAGTTGTAAACCAGACATATCATGGGAATTGTGGTCACTTTTTTCGCCCGTTCATTCCTAGTTTCTGCCCCATAAAATCCTGATATTTCTTGGTATCAGTCAATTCCAGAAACTTCTGGTTTCGCTATCCATATCTGGGTCACTTCTCTGATACTTAGGAACGAAATAATCCCAATTTTCCTTCTGTACATCTCTGGAGGTGATTATACCTGCTGTGACTGCAGTAACCAGATTGCACGTTGTGATGAGAACGTCAAAGCTCGTTCCGTAAAACATAAATGACGAGTCAACGACGGCGTAAAGCCATAAAAGCGGTGCGATGATATTACCGATCTGCCGCTCGTGCAGCCTAAATACCATCGGAAAAGCGGTAGCAATAAAGCGCTCGATTCCAATTCCAAACGCCAAAATAAGGGATGCAGATTGCCTAAAAATGTAGCATTGAGACTCGGTGTCAAAAAACTTTGAGACAAAAATGGAAGAAACGAATCTAAACATAAGCCCCTGAGTACTCCTGTGCTGGGTCACTGGACTTTGAATATCTCTCATACCCCAACCCGCTGTCACCTCAGGTATGTTCATCAACCAACGTACCCAAAATAGGGAAATAGCATCTCGGCGCAGCACTTGACCTGACTTTGCACTTCAGGAATTTGACAGTACAGACGAATCAAGCGTTTGATTCCAGTAGCCGCATAGGAAGCGCCAACGATCCAATCGGCCAGCGCTAATTGAGCAATCAGGAAGAAACAGCTCGTGTGGAGAGATTTCTGCTTCCAAACGGTCCATATTATTAGAATATTTGTGATGCATCCAAGTAATCCAATAACAATTAGACCAGCACTCGCATATTTCGTATGTTCGAGTTGAGATAACGAAATTTGAGTCAGACTGGATAGATTTAATGAAGCATTCATCTATAAAGATTTTTTTGCCACGCAGAATTACAATATTACTACAATATTAAAAAAATTTCTCTACGAGTGAAGCTGATTGTGCGGATTCGTAATTTATTGATCAAAAGATTAACGCGCTTCTTTCACTGAATTAAAGAATATTAAATGAATCGAAACCGATGAAAGCATGATGAAAGTATGCTTCAGTACAGCACGGATCCGTCAATGAATTTTCGCATTCAGTAATGACGAAATATTACTTTTTCATTTCAGTGTCAGTACGCACTTATGATACAGTGATCAACTCGTTCTAATAATTGTAACCTGACGGGAAACTAGCACCTAAAGCCAGCGGTAGATCCAGACTGCAAAAGCTTTCCAGAGCCGTCTCGCGTTCACCCCTAGTATTCAGTGTGATAGCGAGTGTCCCACTCTTTACACTGTATACATGTCTTGGCGACTTGTGAACAAAGCACTGAAAGCTTCTAAGTCCTGACGTCAGTGTTCGACCTTCAGGTCAGTCTACAATGTGTTATTCGCAATGCAATGTAGTCTATTTTAGTTAGCTTCACAATAGGACTGCCGGATGCCTGGTATGCCATTACCTCGCTTTGTGTCCGGTACTCTCATTAATTACAGATTTTCTGATATAGCTGATCATCCACGTGAATTATCCAATGAACAATGCGAAGGACAAACGAACTTCAGAACGAAGAGTTTCACTTCCTAGGTGGCAGCTGACTTATTGTGACCATACATGTAAGTGGGGGTACCTTGGGGGTACCTTAGGGCCCCCAACCCGCGAAAAAAACCTGAACCCCCTTGGAAATCGACCGAAAAATTTTCAAATTTTCAAATTTTTGAAGTCCCG
Organism: Plectus exinocaudatus; assembly: GCA_034698105.1. Classification (NCBI taxonomy): domain Eukaryota; kingdom Metazoa; phylum Nematoda; class Chromadorea; order Plectida; family Plectidae; genus Plectus; species Plectus exinocaudatus. Next base: position 14,134 of record JAQGAX010000435.1, on the reverse strand, counting down.
CCAATATTTTGCTGCCTAATTATGGTTATTTGACCCTGATTATGCAATTTTTTTCCTGAACCCCCAACTTTCGACACCTGTTACATGTATGATTGTGACTCATGCTTGGGCAAAAAATGTGGACTGGGGCCAAGTTGGCAAGTATTATTTCCGATAAGGCGACTAAGTCGACCAGCTCTGACAGTAACAAAGGGCCGGTAACATAATCGTTTCGCTAAGTTAACAAATACTTACCGTTACTCGACGTTAGACTAATAAACTTAAAAGTATTACTTTCTCACAACCAGTTACGAAACGATTGTCCTAACGAACGAGCCTTGCACTTTCGGTTGAGAAAGTCAACAATGCTGTAATATTGTAGCATTCTTTGACGTTTTGATGGAATATAGAAGGATTGCCAAAGCAAAGCAAGCAAATAAGCGGATGTTTTTCAAAGAGAGCTAGTATCTAACTGGAGAGCGATACTAACTTTGTTGGACTGATAAGAAATTTGTGTGCATGATCGTTCTCTAATTTACCTCCTGCCTTTTTTGAAAAACACACGCTTGCAAAGTTATGCTGACAGAAGCCGACCAAACCCTTCTACGTAATTTTTGCCCTCTGTGTAATAATATAACCCCCATAGACGGTTGCAAATGACCCATCCCATCCCAAACCAGTTCTCATGTTTGGTGTCTTTACACCCCCATACTCCCCCGTGTCCATCTTTGGACTTTGCACTCAGGACAACCCGAGCGAATACCATAAAAACCGTTTGATTAATTCTGGACTGCATTCTTCCGTGTACCTATCCCTATGCTCATCAAAGAAAGTGCAATAAATTTAGCATATTCTCGATAACATCTCAACCGGTTTCAACTTTCAATGATCGCATGTTTTGCTTCGCGCACCGAAGGTCACGTGTCCTCCTTGGTTTATTACAAACAGTACAAACAAACAGTATCATCGATGGTGTCGTGCGAGGAATTCTTAAATGATGATGAAAATATGATGCTAATGATATGTAAAAACATAATGAAAGCATCAGTGAAAGCTGAATTTACTGAGTTCACTCAGAATCCTTTACGCCAGCCAGTTTGTACTGTGGGTAAATTGTGGATGTAAAATGCCAAATCGACTTAGCTGCAAGCCTATTGTACAACCTTGAGATAAATTTGACCCTTAAATGAGCTCTCACTACTCACTACACTAGTCGTACAGCACGAGAGAGTGCAAAGTTTACAGTCTTTGATCAGTTTGCTTTTGGATACGCGGAACAAGATTGCACAGCGGCAAAATAAATTGTTTCTGCCCTGGCTGGAATGGGTATTCGAACCAGTTAAGTGGGGAGACGGTGGCGCAGCCCCCTTGCCACTCTCCAATGGTGGAGTGAGCCCACCTCTACCTGAATGCGTCTCTCCTTCCCCAAAGCTCCTGAGCTTCAAGTATGTGCTCATATTATTGTAGTCATTGTATCGGGTTTTCCGAGTAGAACCCCACCCCGTATCCTATATACTTTTGAAAAGCGCTAAAAAAAATTCTGAGAAAGAGCGAAAGTAAAAGCAAACTTTTTTCGAAACTAGACGCGTCCCTTTATTGTTTGATGTTGCGCCCGCTTTAATATACCCTATAGAATTTTTCCTAGCGCTTCTCAAAATTAGGATACACTGTGGGGTTCTACTCGGAAAAACCCGGTAGCGGCCGCGTCAACTACCGTAGCAATTGAGTTCCTTCTATATGCTGAGCATCGTACACATTTTGATAGAAAGCCGTTTATGATACTCAGTATGTTCTGCACTACAATGATGTTCATGCATGTTTATGCAAATTTATTTCTCACCAACTCAAATTTACAACAGTAAACACGCATGCAAAAGCCTGATAATAAAAAGCACATGCCCGTCTCAGCAAACATCGCAAAAAATGTAGACAAGTCATAATCTCAGTCGCACGAAAGAAACGTTGAAATTTATGGATGAGATGCAATATTTGGTGAACAAGCGAACCGCAGCCGTTAAGGTTGACTGAGCGCCCCGCGGTTAAGCGAGTTGGATCAAGTTTGCCCAATTATTTTCGGAAAGTCTGCAGATGTTTGCAGGTGCTACGGTCAGACCTGGGCGTGGGGGTACGGGGGTACGTACCCTCACCCGGGTTTTTATCTTGGTCTTATAGCGTTGTACCCCCAGAAAATTAATATCGACGACTGAGTATCAAAATTCCCTGTACTGTGTAACCCCCCGCCAGAAAATTTTGGATGCCCAGGTCTAGCTACCGTAGCATTATACTGTTTGTGCGATGTGTGGCATTGGGATGAACTCCGTAACCGAGGTCATTATTATTGGCCTTGCACGTGCTACGATTGTACTTATTGTATTGTAGTTGCACGCTCCCAGCGTTGCTATTTTCTCGCGCGGTTATTAAATTGCGAGTGGGACGAAATGTTCACCGTCGTTGGTCATTGATCCCGATTTTTCACAATAACTCTTGCCAGTCACCGCGCAGAACATGAAGATTGAAAAATGGTTATCGACCTCCGATGTCTGTCATAGATTGGGTGTTAATATGACGTGGTTCAATGATCGATTGAAAACTGAAAAATTTGCTGATGGATTGAAAACGAGAAGGTAAGGTGATTATTGACCTTAGTTGATCGCAAAAAGTTACAGCAATGATGCTATAACTATGATGCTCTATGATGCTGTTAATGGAGGCCAGTTTACTTGTGCTCTTGAAACTAAGTCTCAAGTTTCTCGACTAAAGTACTTTCAGTATCGGACCGTGAGACCTATGAACTTACAATGAACGCTGCCTGGCATACAATGTTTTATCGCTACTAGTTTGCTCAACATTGCTAAAATAGTCGAGCGCCAATTATGACATCATATTACGCTCATCGCAATGGTTCTTTGGTTCAATGCAACCGAGAGGTGTACTTGTTTTCGTGCTCATCGAAAAAACTGATGGAAATGATAACGACTTTAAATTAGAAACAAGTATTAGATACCGCATACTAGACACTTTTGGTTAAACCGCAAAACTCAGCGAAGGATGCAATTTGAATCAGCTCAAAGTCGCTAATTTGCTTTGGACACTGTTTTAAAGCCATGATATTTAAAAACATATTGCCTATGTTTAGTGAATCTTCGAATTCAGTGCAAATAGCGTACAATTTAGAACATCGCTTATTACTGCATGACGTAAAAGCAAAAGATCGACGTGTGATTGTTAGCCTCTGTAAGGGTGTACCCTGGCTTTTAGCCTCGCACGCGATATTCATCTCCAAAGGGTATCAAATGGAAACATTGCATGGAAACCTGAGAAACGTTGAATTTCATGACAGATTTGCTGACTGGTTCCGGCATGTCGGTCGCTTTCGAGTACACAACTTGCCACTTGACAGTTTGATGCCACCATAGTTTGTCGTCAAATGCCGCAACTGGTCGCTGATTCCTAGCCTCGCGTGCATCGCTTTTAGGTGTGGTGCGTATGATCTCTGGCTCTGACAAGGACGAAGTCGACCAATGACGCTAGTACGCCCTTTGAAATTGGTTCTGGTATTTCAGTGGCCTTCAAGCATACAACTTGCCACTTGACAGAGTGATGTCAGGATAGATCGCCCATCATTGTCGCCATTGCTCGCTGATTTTCAGCCTCGCATGTGTCGCGGCTAGGTTCATGATCTCTGAGCCCAGAAAGGAGCATACGAGTAATGACGCCAGTATGCAGCTTTGATATTGCGAAACTTCATGACGTGTCTTTTATTCAATCCGCTTTGATCATGTGGGTCGCTGAGTGCATCTGACTGATTACCATCTGCTATTGATAGACTCAATCCGAACATATTTTCCAGCTTGTTCTCTAGAATTCTTACGATATTGCATAGTGATTTCACCATGGATGTTAAGTGAACTTTCAATTTATCAGTATGTTAGCTACAAAAATGACGCAACACAGTTTATACAAATGGTGCAACTACGAATTGTACACTTACAAAGATTTGAACTGCTTTTAGTTGCGCTCAATGCTGCAAAAGCAACCGAGATGATGAACACAATTTAAAAAATCTGACAGTAAAAACAGAACGAGTCACACCATCATCAGCAGCATACAAATTAGGGATATCTGTATAAAACATGCGATACAAACCATAGAAAGGAGTAACAACAATACAGATCATTAAAACCACCGAGAAACTTTCGAGAATAAGAAATGCAGAGTCCTCCAAGTGGTCACCGCCTCAGCATATGTATGTTCCGACGAGCAAAAGATTCAACAGGCCGACACCTGAATCATCTAGTGGCTGTAGATTTCGGAAATCTGGCGGTAAGTTCCCTTCGGACTGGTTCCCATCTCAACCGCCTTTGGTTCCTGTTGGTTTTTGAATTTCTCGAACTCCTCGGCAGCCACTGCCAGCATATCTTCCTCCTGAAATTGAAGTGCATATTAAGCAAGACCAAAGCCGTTTTTGGGACATTAGAAGGCGCTAACGCGAACGACCGTTCTTAAGCCATTCAAAACTCAGTTAGCAGAACCATACAGTATACCAATGCTCTTTGAATGCTATTAATAATCTAGTGATCAGAATTTTTATTGGCTTAGGAATGGTCGACAGTGTCAAAGCCAAGCGTGCAGCAAAAGAGTCTCTCTTCTCTGAGATAAATAAGTCCCGAATGCTGATAATTCAACAGCTTCAATGAAATCGCTGGAATGTCTTGCATTCTTCCCTTTTTTTGGTATAAAAAACGATAAATTTCTCTGGTTTGACAGTTGCCAAATTAGTGCCGTACAATGCATTTCTCAAATATTTCGCCATAGACGACATGTCAACCCATCAATTTCGGTCAATAACCTATTCTTCGCCCTCCGACAGTATTGATTGACAATTTTGTCTAGACTTTGGAGTCAGAGCGCGACACACTGAGCGACAATGTTTTCTCCAAGTTAATGTCCCGTTCCCGCAAAAAGTTGTTATTGACGGTTTCAATGATTTACCTTGACGGGGGCATAGACCTTCTTTTCGGTTTCTTTCGTATTGCATTCGTACATAAGTTCCACGAGGCCTGTGAACTTTTCCTGGCTTTCCTGCTTCGTCAATATTTTCTTGTTGGTCTTCTCCTTGCTTGGACCAACAACCTTCTCGACAAACTCGTGCGCCAGATCCATTGCTTGGTTAGCTAAATGGCAAAGAATGAAAAATGCTATCTCGGATGATAGTAATATGCCGGAAAATGCGAAGTGTTTGCTCATTTGGTACCCAGAGGCAAAATCAAGGGATCGATAACACAGTTCTTTTTGGAGGCAAGCAATTCAATCTTGGAGGTGAGTTCTTGACATAAAAGAGGAAGGGGGTGTCACTATTGTTCCTTGGGTTCCTTTAGGCCGCGTAACTATTGAAGCATGAGATGCATGGCGGAAAGACTCCATTGTTTTCTGTTATGAAACTGTCGCTGTGAACGACATTACCGAGCGAAGGCGTGAAATTGATTACCAAAAAAGCGTGGTCGAATTCGCATGACGCGCTCCTAACTGTTGGCAAATTCTCCCATATCATAATTTCTCTTTGTTACAAATGCAGTCATGCATAGGCCCGCGCAATGCCACATTTATCATCTCCCTTTCATGAACGGTGGACAATAAAATACAATTCGCGAGCAACCTTGAAAGGACGCGACGACCGCTCAAAATCTAATGCGCTCTGCCACGGTGCAGAGAGCAAAATGACACAGTACTCACTGAGACTCGATCGTCTGCGAGGGCCGTCTCCCTTCTTTCCATCGGAAGTCTCGCTATCGGTGCGTCCTCGAGCAGCAGCTGCCTGAAAAAGTACCCTACTTAGCAGTTATCACCGGCCGTAACCTGGCAGGCAATGCCGTCGATAAGTATTTCAGGAGATTGACTTGCGGGTAAAACAGGTGGATTTGGCTACGAGCTAAAGCTGCGCTTGTAATCCGACTAACAAGCTTAGAAGGGACTTGTTGTTTCAACTGAGAAACTGGCAATTAAGAGGGAAACAAGATCCTGCTAGCTTATTGGTTTCATCGAATCGCCTCAGCTCGTGTTCCCGATTTTGCGAATGTTTCGATCGTGTAACCTCACTAATTGTTAGTTTCTTAATCAAAATGACAAGGCCTTGTTCGCTTGTCAATCGAAGTTTAAACGCAGCTGAGTAGTTACTGTCAACGCTGATCGTTATTCAATAGTGCAGTAATTACATATCCTTACAGCTATTTAAACGATTAAATTTGTCAGCCAATTGTTCTTTATAAGATGCAGGCATTCACTTTAGCAACACATACAGAATTATAAAGCTGCTCTTAATACATTACAATAAAACTGGTACATATCTCATCAGTTCCTCAAAGGAAACGGACCTTACATCTTTATATTTAATAGCAACAATGGGAGGAGCTCAATCTCACCTCCATTTTTTCCGTAGATTGCCAAAAATAGCGAGTTGTTATTGAACGTCAGGCGACTGCCGGATACGGTAGGTACCAGTGGCACTACAACACAAACAAACGCAATCGCAAAATCAAACCACCCGCACTGCGCAATGCGACAACTATGAAGAACCGGCCGGGCGGCCCGGCACTTATATGCGATTCCGCGCGCGCCATCGCCTGCCAGCAACTTGTTTACACTTTTGCCACGGCGCAGTAGTGGCTGGTGTATGACTGGCGTCTCTGGCGAGAGCGGAGCCGGTCACGGGACTGCCTGGACTGCCCGCCTATTCTCGTTTTCTCCCCGCCGCCGCTGCCGCAGTGCCATTTTTCAATAGATTGCCGCCAGCGCTCGATGAGACGACCGCGCAGCAGTGCCAGGGGCGGACGGAACGGCGCATTAGTCTTCGAGTGGTTTCGGTTGCACAGCATCACTGGTCGTCGGTTGTCCCATCTGTCTCGTTCATCCCTCATTGCTGGAGATATGTAAACAGGCTCGGCGGCGCGGAGTTCAGGTTTCCTACGTTCCTAGGAATAAAAATTACGAGTTTTCCTGCGGAATCCGAGGCGAAGTCGAAAACAGTGCACCCACGAGGCCCACAAACACAGAAAACAATGGAAATCTGAGAATTTTCTTGTTTATGCAGTAAATCGTCTGAAAATAGCTCTTCGATTGCAAAGATGATAAATCGCAGAGCCTTTGAAAATGAAGACTAATTTATTTTAAGGCAGACAGAAACAATCACAATATATTGCATCCAAATGAGAGGATAACATTTTTGGGAACTTGAAAATTTTCACAAGCAACTTCGTAAGTTCCAGCTTTATAAGAGAAAGGTATATTTTTATTTTAAGTTATATTAGCACAAAATCTCAGGAAGCGAAGATTTCTGGTTTTGTCATAGTCCTTGATAATCTGAACAATGTCACCCCACTTCACCTAACTACTGCTTTGAAACAGAAGGATGTAAACAAGCTGGCAGGCGCGCCTGCCGTTGTCTTAGTTGTCAAGACTACTGACTAACTGCCGCTTGGTCTCCAGAGAAATCAATAGCGAAGCAAGTGAAACGACAATTGTTACGAAACAGACCGAGCGTCTCATCGCGTTTGCATTGAAGCAAAACTGGGCTGCACGGTGCCAACTAGGGGTGAGCACCGACGTCTCTGGTGGTTCGAGGATCGAAATTACCGATGCAACATGCAAGGTGATGCAGCTGCTGGCCCGTATTATGCTACAAAGCATTGGCAGCGCTAGAGAGGCGGGGGGAGGTAATCCTAGGCGCGGCGCTAGGTATGGGCGGTGGCGCAAATCCCCGTCTTTTGCGCATCGCCTCCATAAATTGTGAATGCCACATGCAAAGGTGCAGAATAAAATGGATTTCCCTCCCCATAAATCGGTTTCTAGCGCCGCGCCTGACATAAAGGCACGCATGCAGATAAGACAAACTGGGCAGGATGAGAGCGAACAACAAACTTGTTGAACACGCCAAAATTAGCTTGTTTAGGGCATCGTTTACCCGAGTGAACAAACGGCTGTCGCGTTTCACACAGTAATAATTCAGTCAATTAGTCGCCCAGTTCGTTTGGCGCCTGGTCCACGCTCTACTGTTTCTATCGCATGCATGCCTTACCGCTTCTGCTAAAGCACAAAAAACTGAAGAATCGTTGACTAACCAGGAAGCAGAGGCCACATGCGTCGAGCAAAAGCCAGTGGAGAAGAGTGCCTAGGGGGGCAATTCTGAAAAAGAGCGCTTTGCTGGTGGCGCCATAGTGGTTTCTGAACTCTCAGAATCAATAGAGCGACTTTCATATGTGTCCAAGTAAGAGAGACAGACAGGGTTACCAATAAATCCAGACTGATCGCATTCTCTTAAAAGCTTGCATGCATTGCAGCTTTTTCAGATAGGGTTTATAGTATTGTACTATCTCCAAGTGCACATCTGTATCCATGTGGTCCACAATTAGACTGACGCATCGGCAATAGAATTTCTTAAAGCCATATTAGATCATCTGCGTTGGTTGCTTTTTGTGAGACGCCCACGGGTACATGGTGCGAATAATCAGCAACAATCTATTAAAAGCTCTAGGTCTGCTTGCGAGGCGAAAATAAAATTATTTACATTTTCAGCGGAAGCCTAATAATGTTCAGTTCCGGCCAACGATTCTAAGATTACTGCGCGGTAGGATGGTTTGAGCCTACATGAGTCGGTTACTAAGTGTGCATAAGACAGTAATCTCTACTGCAGATAGTGGAACGTTGGCTATACAGGAAGCAGATACTTTAATTTGTGGCGCATTCTATAATTTTCTTGCACTAAATCAGGCCAAGAGGGAATTCCTGCATCTTCGTTCAAATCGCTTCACGCAAATTCAGTTGAATGCCTGCCTGCCAATCCTAAACTTAAACATCGAGTATAAACATTCAAAACACTAAACCCCGGACTCCCCATCGCGAAGCAACGATTACAAAGGACTTAAACCAAAGCACTTGTTGACAAGTAGGAAACCGGTCAAAAGCAAATGCAGCTAAGCTGTAATGTCAATACCGCCCTCAAAGTGCACGTACGCGCCGATGCTCTTGCATGATGACTGCCGGGCGCTTGGCGGGCAGCCAAGCCGATGCCAACGCTATGAACGTTGTTACTGGTAGGAAACAGCTACGATGATTCGGATTGATCGTTGACGTCACGTTCTTGATGTGGGGACTCTCCAGAGGCTTTGCTGCTTATCGGCGCGATGTCAGAAATCGAAGTTTGAGAACGACCTGCCTCTGCGGGGGAATGAAAAAATTTCAATGTGAACCTTTTCGTTTCTTTCGAATCTCAAAATGTTGAGAGAGGGAAATTTTAAAAGACTGGAATATCTCCGTCTCCTGGCGATTACCTGGTTTGGCTATCCAGACCATAGGGGCGGCAGAAGACCCAATACTCGCAAAAACAGCAACATACAGGGTGCCTCAGAAGTAACCTACCACCCCCTCAGAGATGGGCACGGAAGGGGTCTAATCCGCGGCGGAAAATTTGTTTTGGCGCGGATTAGCACTTTCGCCACGTAGTGGCTGAAACTTTTTGAAATTTTCACCGGATAGAATGGGGTTTTGCCTGCTGAGCGCGGATATACACTCCCCAGAGGGTAAAAATTTTGCAACTGTACACCCCAGACCCAAACCCGTGCCCATGTCTGCACCCCCTGGTAGGTTACTTCCGAGAGGGTGGAATGTTACTTCTGAGACCTCCACATCAGTGCGAGTATAAGAAAGATACTTCCGCTCAATAAAGCTTTCGATGTGATTCAAAAGCAACGATGTGATTCATAAAAATGCTCAATGAACAAGTGCTTCCTCATTTGCTCAATGGGAGTTGATCTGGCGTTAATTGAGTAATATAAATTTCGCTCATAGAACATAGAAACGAATTCCGATGAGAATTTCCGATGGACGGGGCCGCCACCCTATCTTATCAGGGTGCCTGTTCGAATTGACTTCTGCCTGGCTGTTCAAGATTGTAGGAAAGACCTAGTCGAGAAAATGGGACGAACACCACAGAGAAAAGGTGGAGAGGTTGCTATGGCTCCACCAAAATACCAAATTTATTTGTTAGATGCAAGAGTACGTGGGTCCACATCCTGAGCTATCAAACGAGACGACAAGGGCACCGTTTTGGACTTACCCTGGCGGATCGTGTGGCTGACCGATACCCCAATTGTCTCAGAACCCAATAATATCCTATTTAAACCTAAAAATGTTTCCTCACCATGACGAGGAAGCGCAAATGTTTCACAAATAAGTCCCCTTGCCCTATCGATATCGATAGAGCATCAGGAGGGTACAACTACGGTGCGTGTAATTATAGATATTCTTTAGTTTTTCCTTTTTTGGGCGTATCCCGATGCCGACTTTGGACTTATGAACCATTGCTTCCTCTGGCTTACAGTGCGCAACCCTGGAAACGTTCTACATCGTGTGAAAGTGAACTCCACAAAGCCCAGTGATGTGCCGCGTCTAGCTGCATTTCTGATGTCAATTTCGTTCATTGACCTTTCTTTAAAAATGAAATTTGACGTGCCATAGCTTCAGTGCTACAAATCAATATTTGAACCCAACGTTTTCTGAAATATTTGCGATCAAATGAATAAATTTGGGTATTTGCGTGGTGATTAGGGTTGGCCAATTATTCTCAGCTGAAGTGTGTTTCTAATCATGCACTCACTTTCTCGAACATTCTGACATATTACCATCTGATTCGTGATTCTTGCAGTGGTGTGCGCAAAGGGGGGGGGGCGTGGGAACGTGCGTATCCTCACTTTTGGCTGCCAGGAAGAAGAGAGACGGGCCCTTACAACGTTTTAAGAACGTATTTTCACTTGGTCGTAACGCCATCCCCCGACAGTTGGCTGGGTCTGTCTAGGTACTGGACTAATTGCTCACGTCTGAGAAATTGTATTGACTGTTAATGTTTCTTCTCATAATGCAATGCTTCTTGCTCAATAAACATCCACTTCATTGCATTTTGCTTTGCTTGTACCCAGTACACCCATTGCTTGTTAATGCCTCACTTCGTTCATACCAGTCATATTCAAATTTTCTAGCCAGTTTTCGGACAGGACACTTAACCCCAGCTGTAGTATAAAAATGCAACTTGAAGATGAATGCAGACCGCTGTTCAGTGCATGTCATTTATTTGTTGAAGCTAGTTTTTGCGCTGCATGATGGTGCAGAATCATTGTCTCCGTTTCGAGACTGCAAACACAGCAAAAGTGCAATACAAGAATTGTTTATCTAACTGGGGGAAGGACATTTCAAAAAAACGGCTATAAATGCAGACATTTCAATTTCAACAGTTTTATGAAACATTACTTACTCTTTACTGCTTACTAGGCTGTCGCTTAAATGCGCGACAGAAAATAATTTCCCAACAACGAGCGCTGTTCCGCACAGTTGTCATGAGGGCCGCACCAGACATGAACACGGGGGGATTGGGGGATATCCCCCAAGGGGTCCGAGTCCCAAAATGAAAAAGTGGTTGGGGGGATGGAAAAAGTGAAAACGTGTTCCTGACGTAGTAAAAATATTTTCGCCGCGCGGCGAAAATCGGCGAAAATTTGTAGTATCTGAGGTGGTATCTGGGGGGGGGGTATATATACCCCCAGATGGTAAAAATTTCCTCCATATCCCCCAGCCGTCGAACCGTGTCCGTGTCTGGGCCGCTCCAAGAGGCAACATCAGCTAATTAGTCCCTAGCAACGGCACGGAGGAGCGCTCGTTGCTAGGGAGTTATTTCTATTCGCGTATGAATAAGGTAGTGCTTCTACTTGCTGCTTACCGTACTGCACACTGCATACTATATGGCATAATATACTGTATGCCGAACAAGAGATGATTGATTGCGTTTATCAGAGCGCAGCCATCAAATATATTTCACATCGTAAAGGGGAAAAGCTCTCTTCACAGATGACTTCAAAGGTCCGTGAAGAAACTTCTACCCGCTTGGACATCACGGCAACACAGTTACCAGCGATATATGATAAATATTGAATACAATAACGGAAACACAACTGTGCAAACCTTTCGTTTCATTTACAATTTCATTCAAAATGCTATCATAGCATAGTTCCCATTTCGATCAATTAATCCAGTAGGCAGTTAAGGACATTTTAATGGAGCACAATATTTAATTCTTTGCCATTTGAATTTCAATATCAGTCAAGAGCAGTATGCACCATTCGAAGCACTAATTTTTGGATTACGAAGGATAACTATAATTACGAATGGTGCATATGCTCCAGATATCGCAAGTATGTGCTTATCTCGTTTATTTTAAACATCAACATCATTAACTTTCTCAGTACTCAGAGAAGCACTTTTCAAACTGTCCTGATTCGCACTTTCAATATTTGAAGCGGCGATGGTACCAGGTTTCTGGTAATCTTTATACGTTGTCAGCAAATATAAACCAAATCTACTAAGACAGAAGAAAAACGCGAATCCACCGATGACAATTCCAATACAAATGCCGGCCAACGTCCAGTCCGGCTTGACTATGATGAAACCGCCGACTAGAGCGATGAGTTCAAGAATATATACGGTCCAAGCTAGTGTCTGACGGTGGACGTAGGAACCGACGCAGGCACCCAGAGGACCGACGATCACCGAGATGGGGACGGTGCACTTCCAGTATTCCCAGGCCTCGTCGTCGATGCTCATCTAAAAATGGAGTCAGTCGATGGTAATACGATAATATCATTTAAAGTCACTGTGATAGCTTTCTGCTTTGATTTTGTTTTTTTTAAATCTGGCTTTGCCGCTAACCGTGTTTTCTTAATGGCGAGACATTACTCAATATTCCGCTGATATAATAAGTAATCATTATATTTTTATGAGTTTCTGATCGAATACTGAATGCTAAACTTCAGCACCGGGCACGATTCTCAACTAGATTACGGTAGGTTCAAATTTTCGCAACCAGTTGCTAGATTGTTTTGTCAGTATGCTTACCCTAATTTTAGCGTTCCAGAAAAACCCGACGAGGGCGTTGCCCGCCATGAGGATGATGCTCGTCTGGGTGGCGATCTTCTCGCTGACGCTGAAGACCAGCGTGAGGATCGAGAAGGAGCAGATGCAGACGCCAGTGCCGGCGAAGGAAGTGAGAATGCCTGAATGAGGATGGTTGCAGTTTAGATTCAGCAGGGGCCTAGGTAGTGGAAGATTACGGTAAAGGCTGTTTACGGTAAATTACGGTAATTCCTGTACCATTGGTTAATCGGCGCGCCGATCGCACCGATGCAATATTTAATGGACAAACGAAACGTTACAGGATCGAATTTAAATTAAATTTCAAATCTTCGTTCATTATTTGTTCGTCATTAGTTAGATAATCAGTTGAGCAAGTTCTACCGTACCTCCAATCAGTCCAGTCGCCACGAGCAGCACCGCTCTCCACCAGTTGAAATTCTGTATTTTCTGGTAAGTCTTTCGCTTCTTTTGCGTATTAAGCAAAAAGAGCGCGCAGGCGAATGCGAACCAGATGGATACGAAGAACATCTTCTTCTGTTCCTTTGACAGGTACGGCTCGACGAACTCGATGCCGATTACGATGCCGAAGGTGGAGCCCATGGAGCAGAACATGATCGAGTGCCATTCAAGCGCCACGCCCATGTAGAGAATCGTAAATGAAGCGGATACCATGCCTGGAACAGAAGGAATATGCATAGGTGTAACCGGGTGGGTCCTGGGGGATCGGACCCCCCCTGGCCAGACATGTGCACGGGTTTGGCCGTAGGGGGATATACCCCCAGCCTGCCGCCTATAGTGAAAAAAATGTTGGCAAATTTTTGAATTCGTGCCGAAATCTCGACACGAAGGTACCCCCTCCCGAGAGAGGGGCCAGACCCCCCTGGCTTCGGACACCCGTACACTTATGGGAATATGAACTATACTTTTCTGCTTCAAGTACTGCTGCATCAGAAGAACTTGGAAAGTTTCTTACCGCAAGACTGGATCATAAGAGCGAAGTCACGGGCGATTGTGGGATTGACGTGTAAAAGCAGTGTAAGCACTGGAAAAGCAATTGCTCCACTGCCCTCGCAAGTCATTCCTGAAATCAGATTGCAAAAATGTTGCTGTTCTCTTTTATTCGCATCCATACCTGTAACGGGTGTCCGAGGCCAGGGGGGGTCCGGACCTTCCCTCGGGGGGGGGGGTACCTTCGTGTCGGGAT
>JAQGAX010000434.1:0-16801 GCA_034698105.1 Plectus exinocaudatus | reverse complement strand
GGAATTTTCTCGCCGTTCAACAACAAAGCCGAAAGAGAAGAAAAGGTACTGTAGCTAGTGTCACCTTTGGTGCCGATAAAAGCGTAATGCGGTGAAGTGAAGTTTCGCATGTCCTTCCCTCTATAAATGAACGAGACCAAAAGTGAAAAGTTTTGCCAAAATTTTGTAGTGTAGACGAGCGGAAACAGCAAAGATAGTGTACTTCTGTCAGCAAATTGATTAAGATTATTGCTTTGCAGGTATCTCTTGGCCTTACGACGCTGTTGACAATCGCAGTAATATTGAATATCGTTGCGACGGAAATGCCCAAAGCCACTAGACTTCCATTACTCGGTTTGTTGCGATACCTATTTGCACTGACATGCAAAGCTGGAAGGAATATAAGTACCAAAATGGGCACAAATTATCCATTTTAATATATTTAACCACTTATTTAGCCATTAATTTGCCATTGATTAATTCAAAACCATCTGATTGAGTCTTGCTTGCTAAAGATATTGAAATTAACAGCATTAGTACAGTGTTGTGAAGCTTCAGTAGTGATGTCTGAAACGTTTTTCTAGTGGCCACAAACTGAGAGGGGGCGTCTGTCAAAAGTAAGGGACGTACTGTCACTGCGACCTCCTGCGCGCATCACTAAATCACATTCAAAATCAAAATCAGTAAGCTGTTTAAGGTCTTTACATATATACAGTAAAACAAATTCAACAAAATTTTTTTATCACAATCAAGAAAATCATATTTCATTTGAACAAACTAATTATTTTCAGGCTATTTCGTGCTAGCGGAACTTGTTATCTGTACGGTAGCAATACTTTTTTCAATAATTATAATGTTTCTCCACGAGCGCGCACTTCTACGACAATGGATTGCGCCGGCTTGGTTGACAAAAACACTTTTTTGCAAAGCAAAGTTTGAGAAGAGACCAACAAGAGTACAAAGCTTTCCATTCATAAATAACTGCGATAAGAGCATAATAGCAGCCTTCTCTGAAATAAGTGTTACATTGAAGTTGGTCAGTGATTGGATTGAAGAGCAGAAGTTCGAAAAGTTTCTCTTGGATCAATGGAGTGAAATTTTCGATGCGATTGACTTACTGTGCCTCGTAGTGTTACAGATTGTCAATGTTATTATGTCTGCTTTGCTCATGCTATGAATGCTGTAACATTTCCGTAGCTAAGAACAGAGTGGTGGAATCCACCAATCTATCATCATCTGTGCCCTATAGACTGAGGATGGAATGTGAAGATGTTCCACCAATGAGATGTCCCTGCTATTAATAATGACAGAGCAGTGCCCATAGTAGTAGCACTAACTATTAATACTATAATGTCCAGGTCGGTGCAGCCAACAATACTTTCAACAGCGTTCAATTTTAGGTCAAAATTATCTCCGAGTATTCGCCCTCGAAGCAAACACTAAGAGACTGCGTAGAGATAGGAGGAGAGCTCGACGACTTTGCAAATAGCCAGTGAGAAAAGCATGGAGTGGTAGGGTTTGTTAGCAAATTTCTTAGCAAAAGATTGAAGAGGATAACAGCAAATACCATGACGCATAGAATCAATCCAGGTAAGGTGATAATAGCGAAATTACTCGCGACAACGAATTATTCCCCCTATGAACCTTGCAAATCAGGCGTGTTACTGTAACTATCGTTCATTTTTCTGACGACTTCAGCTTTTCAAGAAGGCGAACGAAGCGGGTGTGACCTCATAGAACGATTTCAGAGCTTTTGAATCAGCTTGAAATTCAGAAACTTCATTTGAAATTCTCCTCAGACAAGGCCCACCTCCGACTTCCGCGATTTGAAGGTGCAAACGCTTCCGCTCCAGAATTACTAAACCCCCAGGATGGTGGAAGGGGAGATTAAGCGACATTCAACCCCCATTCAATCTAAGTCGTCCTTCATCACCCGCTATTTGGGGAGTGCAAGATGTTTCCACCATTCAGTTTACACAATGGAAGTGAAATAGGGGTATGACGTCCTGTGAAATGCTAATCCCCCTCGCAGAAGCAGACCGATCCTCGTCTCTGAATCCCCGCTCCGCCTTCTCACAGAACCTCAGGTTGCGTCAACCGTTGACGGGAACGGACTCGTTCCAAGCCGTCCATAAGAATCGCGCGCGTCCGCTTCGTTTTAACGTAAGCAGTCAGTAAATAGGACAAGAATCGTGACAAATGAAGGTGACAAGAATCGAACTCGAACAGCTACACAAGCAGCTACCGTGCAGCAGTCATTTAGTAGCTTTCGACGTGTTGCACTAAACTAATTTCATGAAATTTGGTATGAACATTTCTGCGTCAATTCGATTGAAAGCAGAGGCTTGCTATTGAAATGAAAGTATTTAATTTTGATTCCTTGTCAGTTGTTTCGCAATAATCGGGAGTGGTGAGCAATGAAGGCGCTAGGGAAAGGAGATAGGGTGGAATTTCCCCGATCGTTTTGATCTCGCGAAAATTTTGATTTCTAGTGCTTCTCCTGTTGTTGAATGTTGACTTACCAATACAAGATATCCAACTGAATTTTTGTAAATTATATTTCGCTAATTCTAGATTTCGACCCCCTAGACCCCTTGGTTACACCTACGCTACGCACCAACGCTGGCTGACCGCGGGTCTAGGGACACACTGTACCCGACAACGACGGGTTTTTGGGACACACTGTACCCGACAGAGTTGTGTGAAATTGGACCATGGAACAGGCCTGTTAACCCAATTGGCAGTCCAGCTGAACCGAAAAATACGAACCGATCCATCTGAAAGGGAACTGTACATACATTCCCCTTTTTGGGCAGAAAGTCCTCAAAACTTGCACATACTCCTCGACTTTGGATCCAGTAATTGCGCACCTCCTTTTTAGATGCATGGTACACATTTGGCAATAATAATTATTTTCAGGGTGGTACGTGCTTGCTGAATTAGCAATCTGCACGGTGGCCATATTGGTGTCCGCCCTTATCATGTTCTTGCATCATCGAGTGTACTTCTATCACTGTTCACCACCACATTGGCTCACAACAATCCTTGTGTGCAAGATTACCAAAACAAGTTCGGGAAAATCAATCCAGCATAGATTTTCCATTCAACCAAAAACGAGTAGCGAAATCCCGAAGGCAATCGACGAAGCATTCACTGATCTTCGTGCGACTTTGCAGATGGTGCGGGATTGTATTGAAGCGCAAAAGAAGGATGAATCGCTGCATTACCAGTGGAGTGCTACTCTAGACCGCATCGATTTAATTTTACTAATCGCTTTTCAAGTGACGAATATCGCCTTTTCAGCAGGGTATCTAATGTGATGACGGTGTAATCGGTTCGGATCAATCAGGGCAAAAGGGACATAGGTGTAATCGGGGGGGGGGGGGGTCCAAGTACACATCTAAAAATTAGAGAACCTATATTCCGAATTCAAATCCCTCCAGTGTATTGCTAACATAAAGATAGCGCCAGCATAAAAGTCAGTAAACGGAGACGTGGCTGATTTTCGAAATAATGAATATATTGGGCTGAGCCAGTGTTGGCGTCAGTGATCGATATGATATCACAAATTTATGATATCATACCATTAATTGAAGATCATAGTGATATCATTATCATGTCATACTGCATCAGTAATTAGAAAGCGATATCATTATCAATATCATGACCCACTTCATATCACTAATCCTTCACTGATCGGGGCTTTTTGACGAACATGGTACCTTCCCCGGCAGAATTTAATGCTAATTCAATGAAAAGAGCAATTGGGAGTCATTAATATCCCAACAAGAGTATTAACGCCATCTTAAAGAGATTTAAGCTCTCGGAAATTAAAGACTTGCAGAAGTTGACTGTTTGTGAAGAACAGAGGTCTATTATCCAAAACCGTTTTGCCACGGAGTGCCCCTGCGTTTTACTATTGCGCTTTCCGCGACAAGGCGTCCCATCTGCTATCAGCTGTTGTCCGTCGCCTCTGTGCTTTAGTAGTGTTAGCACAACCGTTGATACGACCCTGGTCATTCATGCGTGAAAATCGAAGCGCAATCAAAGTTGTGTTTCAAACGCCGTTTTCTATTCTCATGAAATTAAATTTGGTGGCTGACAGTGAAAACAAGGATGTTAGTGTAGTTTGATTTCGACTTAGCTCCGCACTGTTAGTCTATGTAGCAGAGCTCATTATAAATGCGCTGCCGAGCGACGTCTCCACGCAATGGAGATGCGCATGGTCCGCTGGGTGATGGGCACCTCCCTCCTCGATCATGTCACCAACGACATGCTCAGGCGACAGTTCGGCATCGCCCCAATCGATGAGAAGATGCGAGAGGGGAGGCTGCGCTGGTTCGGTCACGTGGAGCGAGCGGCGCCAGGGACAGTCGCCAAGATCGCCTGCCACTTCGAGGTCGATGGCCAGCGACCGCGTGGGCGACCGAAGCAGCGGTGGATGGACACGATCAAAGCGGACATGAAGACCAGCAACCTGCTCCCAGGGGGTGCGCAGGACCGGGCGAGGTAGAGAAGATTGATCCGAAGTGCAGACCCCGGGAAAACGCCAGGAAGAAGAAGATTATAAATATTTATGAGAGCGGAGGCTGGACAGGGCAATATGAATATATGATACAGCAAACAATTATCGATCAATCCATTCGACTTAACTCGTACCAACTTATTTCTCGCAACTAATCCTTCCTTTCCATTCACCTTGGAGGTCGTCAGTCGTCGATTGCGAGCACTGTCTTCCCTTCCCGTTTTTTTTACATTGTTGCCAAGGCCGTGTCAACGGTGCTGCTGTAACTGCTCGGCGACAAGTTGGCCCCATTTAGCACCGATAAATCAAAGAGAATGTCGAATAAGAGACTATCTGTTTTGCTTAAAATTTACTGCCGCTGACTATGAGAGCTGCGCTGGCAATTGTACGGAACGGTGCGAACGTTGGAACTACGTAATATTGGGGTATTCAGCTTTACTTAATGAGGGCTGTTGCACAACGACTTTCTTCTTTCAAGTTTCAAAGTATGATTACCTGATATTTGAGGAAGAAATAGCCTGGACCTTCGATACATTTACTGCAGCACTGGGCTATGTGGTCGGCTTTTATTTGGGTCTCGATTTCTTAACAATAACCAAGTTTACTGCTGCAAAAGCAATGCTATCGTTTACAACATTGTGGTTTTGGTTAAAAGGCAAGAATGCAAATCAAATTCAAGATATAGCGCCGCTAAGAAACCACAATTCCAACTGAGCATCAGTTGCAATTAATTCTCTCGTTCACTAGAGGCAGTCTTGCCTAAGATACCTATTCTGGGTCTGCATGCATTATTTGTTATGATTGCCATATTTGTGAAATGCCATGATCAATTTCTAATGCTCGATAAGATGCACATATGCTAATATGATGTTCTTTATCAGTGCAATGTTTTAATATTTTGACCTAAAACTCACAGCATGAGCGAAGCAGACAAAATAATATTAGAAATCTGCAATACTACGAGACACAGTAATTCAATCGTATCACAAATTTCACTGCATTGATTCCAAATGAAACTTTCGAATTTTTGCTGATCAATCCAGTCACTGACCAATATCAATGCGACGCTTATTTCAGAAAAGGCTGTTATTATATTTTTATCCCAGGTATTTGTGAAGGAAAGCTGTGTTCTTTAACTGATCTTTCTTCAAATTTTACTTTGCAAAAAGTGTTCTTGTGACCCCCGCCGGCGCACTATGCTGCCACTACGATGCTACCAAGTTGCCTCTGTGTTTGAACTATTACGCCTCTTCGACATGGCGCCCTTTCCTTTTGCATTAGCGGAGCCCCTTTTACCCCTTACATTAGCGGAGCGGAGCCGCCTCTCGGTGCCCCTTTTACTGATAGTGGTTGTCTGGGGCCCATGTGTTTCAGCACAGTCAGCACAGTCGTTGACACGGTCGTGGTCTCAAGGACAAGGACCTAACGACATCTACTGGACCTATCTATTTGTGCCACCAACCATTTCGCCGCACGCTCTCACTTCCAAACCCGTGATCATATCAGAAATAGGCAAATTATTACCGGATTTCCAAGAAAGAGAATTGTTGTTATGGAATCGGTGTTCCTTTGTATTCACGTGCATTTTACACGCCGTAATATTAGAGAATGTCATACTACTCGGAATAATACGATATATCTTACCTGATTTACTGGTAAGATTCTTGTTGTTATGGAATTGATGCTCCTATGTATTCACGTGCATTTTACACGCCGTATAATAGAGAATGTCGTCCTAATCCGAAGAATAAGATTTACCAAGTATTTGACGGATTTACTGGTAAGAATCTTGTTGTTGTTATGGAATCGGTGTTCCTACGTATTCACGTGAATTTCACGTGCCGCGCGCATACTCGGCCTCTCTTTCTCTCTGTCGTCGCGGCTTCGGTTGTCCGACGCCGAAATCTGATGCAATGGCGCTGACAAGAAGTTGCGGAGGGGCATTGGTTCATGCGCACGGGATATTTAATGTCGATCTTACCGGGACTCGCCTCGGCGGGTCACGGACTCATTGCTAGGGACAGGGTACAAAGTCTCTGGATTCTGTTTTCTCTTGCCTCATACTATTTCTGTTCGATTGTCGAGGTGACGTGGTGATGAATGATGTACCCTTGCTCATATATGCCTCCATCTGAGATGTTTCTGCACTGTGGTCTGTAGCAGGATGCGCTGCTCAGACATGTGCACGGGGTATGGAGGTATACCCCCAAGGGGTATCATACCTTCGGATACTTTGGAGTTGGGGGTATGACAAAAATTGCAAAGATAAGGGGGAGTACAGTGTTTTTCTGAGGCCGAAGATTGGTGACCTTTTCTTAAAAAAGGCATACCCCCTACGACCAAACCCGTGCACATGTCTGGCGCTGCTCTTGCCTGCAGTTGTGCTAGCTCGTCCGCAGCGCGCGTGTGATAGGGTATTCGTGCTTATACGCTCTGACGCCGGTATTTGGTGTCACTGTTGCTCTCAGTTGTTTTCCCGATTGACCGCAAGAGCTAGACACTTGTCGACGGAATTGAGTCTGCGCTGCTTTGCAATAGAGCTTCGTAGAATTACCAATTTGCATCATTGTGACGGCGTGACATCAGCAGCCCTCCAGGCGCCGCCAGTCGTCGCGTCGCATGGTTTTTATTAGCAATGACAACATGACTAGACTGGGCATCTTTGATCTGTTTGGTTACTTCTCTTATCTGCTTCAACCGATCAACTGTCTGGGTCCTCCCTACTTCTACTGACGACAAACATTGCGGCCGTTTGGTCTGGCGTTGCCGACAGTGTTTCTATTTTTGGTCCCCTCAAAAACCATATGTCTGTTAGGCGATGCGCCCTCGATCAGCTGCTTTGCAAGTTAGACCTCGTCTGCCGCAGGGAAACAAGAAAAATTGTTGTGATCGTCATTCTCTCAAGGCTCCCTTTCTCTGCTTGCGAATCAGCTGATACTTTTCTGATTAGAATAAAAAAATTATTCATTGTACTAATAGAATGAGGTACTATTTTTCTATCTCTTCAAAATTAGTCGCACTGCGAAGCAGTTTGAACTTTTTCGAGAATTTTTTTGAAATTTGATGCTGAAGACTACCATAAGTGAATTTGCTTGATTGGAGTCCCATTTCAATTAATGTAGTGTACCGTACCGTACAATAAGAGACTGCCATTAGAGTCTTGTCGACTTTTCGCGTGTTCTCCCTTGCGCTTGTTCACTGACTGCAGAATTTCTCTGTCGTAAATTCAATCTATTGATAGCCCTCAGATGTTGTGATGACCTTGCACAACCGGCTTCTAAGCGATTCTCTGATTTATGTTGACAATCCGAAACCGGCGTCATCCCGCGTTCTCCAATCTGCCTAATCTAAGTTGTTTTGCTCTCATTTGTAAACGTTTCAGGTCAGCTGTCAACAGTCAAACTACCGTACCACTTGAGCGTCCCAGTCCGGTGCGTAAACTACTTTCAATATAGTGGTATCTTGGAACTCAGGCTCCTTCACGTTCAACTCTCCTGTTATCTTCAAGTTCCACAACCAAGTTCCAACTATTTTCATTATCCTTCACTACTCATCACATATAGTAACAGATCTCAATGTTCTCCCAGTGGAACAGCATCTTCTTGCAAGCGCCTCTCATCATTCCGCCGAAAAGGGTGAGCAATTTCAACCATTTTACCAGGAACGCGTTGGTGACTCGATAGGCTGAGATGCAAGGGGATCACCACTAGCATCTTTGGTGCCCGGGGGTATAATGGCCGAAAACAGCATGACGTCATTATTGAACGGGCCCTACACTTATCGTCGGACTGACAGACCCTTTATCCAGTCCTAAATTAAGACGCTGTGCTTCGAGTAGTTTTTCGTCAGCCTAGATATCAGGTCGCATCAGTGCCATATGCACGTTGTGTACCATGACACGTTTAAGTGTGGTTAGCGATTTCATACCCAGACCTTGTCATCCGGTTCATTTGCTCGCTTGGAGCTCTGTGTGGCATCCTGTTTTTCCCAGCCGCCGATGTTTACTAGTTAGTAAGACGTAATCGACTTGGGACTCTGACCCCGACGTTACCGTTCCTTTCTAATCTCACGTCACTGCCGCTTTCTTCTCTGGGCTGCGTATCATGGCCAATGTAATCGCTCCCCTATCAATGATTCTTTGTACTCCCACCTGCTTCAACAATCAGCTCGGTTGAGGCGTGCAAAAACGAGCCGCACTGTCTGCGCAAATAAAATCAGTTTGCAGACAACATTCTGCTAATTTCATTCAAGTCAGGCACGTAGCTTCAGGGGGGCGCATTTTCAGAGGCCAAAAAAGATTACTAAGGGTTTCCCTTTTGAAAACTATCGACTTGCCCCCCTGGATACCAATTTTGTCCCCCATTTTCAATTTTTGATCTCAATTTCAGAAAATGGCTCGCAATGTCGTAGTGAAGGCACAGATTGAGGACTACGAGAAGATCGAAGGACTGATCTTTCACTTCACCGAGAGTTTGGGCAGCGTTGCCCTGCAGGAAGACGTCTACTTCAACGTACCGCAGGGTCGCATGAAGCTGCGGATAATGCATCCAAATGTACGTTCTTATTGTTACAGCAACTAGAGTGAAGGTAACAATTATTGACTAATCGGCGCGCCGACCACGCTGAAGGTCATTTGATAAGCGCTGATCTTGATTAAGGGACGATATAAGCGTCTAATTAGCCATACGTCCATCACACCGCCCCTTAATCAGGGTCATTGCCTGTCAAATGGCCATCGGCGCGGATACCGCATCTCGACGATGATTAGCCAATAATTTCGGCACACATTGCAGTAAAACTTTATAAACAGTCAAGAAGAGCTCTCACTCCTTTACCCTAATACTGCACCTTTCAAAATTTTATTTTATTTTGTGATTTTATCTTTATTTTATTTTATGAATTTTATTTTATCCATTTTTTGATTTTAGCCCAATGGTCAGCTCATCTACTATCAACGGCCAAATGCTGCAGGTCCGAGAGTAAGCGAATCTCGCATCACTGAAGTTGAAGACGCTTTATGTCTCAAGGTAAACAAGTGACATATGATTACGGTATTTAATTTGCGATCTTTGATTGGAGCTTCTTGCTAGGAAGGGGTTTATATGTTTCGAATGGAACTAGTGCATTCAACCAATTTATAATGGCATAGACAAAGGGCCACTGAGAACACAGGGCTTGAGATCATCTAATCATTTCATATCCCCCAGTGATCTGAGATTTTTCTTCAATCCATTTTGTTCAAATTTAGAAAACACTTTGCCAAGCGCTCGGTCAACTTGGTGTAGTTCAGAAGCGTCGACGAATTTACGTCAAAGATAATCTACGGATTCATTTGGACGAAGTGGAAGGCATCGGTTGCTTCGTCGAATTCTCGGTACGATAGTTACCTTTCTCTGTTTTCTTTAGTGAAGTTCTCATTCAGAATCGAATTATGAAAGTCAAAAAGACCAAAAAGTTGAGGTGGGCTGCGGTCGGTGGTTTAGGGGGGTGCATCTCAACCTTCAAATTCAGTAATTAGCGATACTGTCACACTCACGATTATCAATACTATTCGGCATGTGCGTAGCCAGAAATCGAAGGTTGGGGGGTAATCCAAAGGAAGGGAGGAATTCAAAACATTGGGAAAACTCACAATTTTCTTCACAAATGTCAAAATTTTCACAATTGTTGGGGGAACTCCCCTCGTCCCCCCTGGCTACGCGCCTGCTATTTGGCACTTGTTATAGTGCATGTAATATTATTAAATTTGCCTCAGTATTTCGATCTCTCACGCTATGTTTTTGACCGCGATTTTTTATGAAAAAGTTGTGGTACAACTGTTTATCTCATTTCAGGTCGCCCTAAATGACATGGATACTGAGCAGTATGGGATTGAGCAGGCAAAAAGGGTGATGAAAGCGTTGGAAATTGAGAAGTCCTCTCTTGTACCAGTCGCATACCTTGATTTATTAATGGAAAATCATCGGATTGACAAGAATGACGTCTGAATCAACTGATATCTATTCGTCTATTTAACTTTCATTTTTTTGAGTGTCTTGCGAGAAAATATGCAGTCGCTTTTGTGACTATCTTCAGCTCAATCTTGTGTACTGTCTTTGAACGCCAGCTTTTACTTGTAAAGTTATGGTGATTTTGCTTGTTTGTTTGTTTTGTTTGTACATTCCATGGTGACTGTATGGATGTATGGAACGATGTCGTTTTTAGAGCTAACCTCATGTGTTCATTAAATACAGTAGAAATCGTTTGCAGTAGTATCGGTTATTGCGGAAAATCGTTTATAAGGGTCAAGATGTCGGGTCCCACGCAGACATGGACAAGCTTCGGCGGTACAGTGGATTCTTTAATCTTCGCTGTCAGGGGCCTCAGCAAGTATATTTATTGATTAAATTGATTGATATTGAATGATTAGATTGTTTAAATTGACCTTAATCAACTGATTAAAATTCATTAACGAGTATATTGATTAAAACTTCATCGCGCACCGTTTCGTTTAAAGATATAAAGATCGCAAATGATAATAAAATATCTGGAATTTGACATTCTATGCTTCTCAGAGTGAATTTCTAAGGGCTTCAGTCTGACAATAAGTACAGGGTAGCCCAAAAAACGTGCCGTTTTTTTAAAATAATTTTCTGCAAAAATTACGCTTAGCTATATACAGTAACTTTTTATTGAACGAAACATAACAACAATATCAAAAATTCATTTCACACCCATTTTTGCTCGAAATGTCCTCCGCTGGAATGGATATAATGCTACAATCTCTTAGGGAAGTTATCGATCATTTTAAAAAACGGCACGTTTTTGGGCCATCCTGTAAGTAATCAAACATAAAATAGACGAAGGAAATTTATTAAAGAAAAGAAACTTATTTTTATCATACTGGGGGGAAAGCCATGCCGATGGAGATGACGAAGCCCGTTGCGTTCGATCGCCGCGTGAATCTAAACCGTCTTCCAGAAATAGAAATTGCTTGGGTATTCTGATCTCAAATGTTTTTATTGTTGCCAAAGCAGTGACGCAGGTCACATGTTGCAGCGGGGCTCGCCAGCGTGTACGTCACATGAACTCCCCCAAAGGCAGCCATTTCTATTCTTGTCCGACCGGCCACATATCGAACTAATAGAACTAATGGTCATCATTGTTGATGTGATTTTTCAGCACAGGGGTGCGGCGGATTTCCCGTCCGCGGTTATGGTGGTTTATAATATTCTATAGCCAGACCTGGGTGTGGCGGATACGGGGGTGCGTACCCCCTCCAGCCGGGGCTGTATTTTCGCGTGTCTTGACCATGAGTTTCCTTATTACCTTCAGTGGGGCACAGATCGGCGTCCACCGTTTACAGTATTTCTTCGTGAATACTCATTGTACAACTGCTTCAGATTACAGCATTTCGACCTTGAACCTGATGGCATCATCCGCAAACATAGACACAAACCTATTGCTGATATCGACGATTATCGGTGTCATTTTCGTCTGGTTAGCGATAATCATCGTTTTACTGCTCTGCTTCGTCTGGGTATTTCGCCTAACTATTAGCGATTTGGACCAAGAGGAGAGAGAGGCGGTGACAACTCTGCGAGCCGCTAACTATGTAGCATTTACTCAAACTGATGCAAAATGGATAGCCAGAATTTGAATTCCACTGACTTACCTTTTCTCATACTCGTGCTCACCACCAGACCTGGGCGGATAGGGGGTTGCGCACTCTCCCCCCGCAACCCCCTCCCCCGCCCAGTGCGGGACCATTTATTTAAAGCAAGATCGCCAAAATCCTTTTCGTCCAAAAATATGTTGGAAAAGGGGTGTAATACAATCCCCAATATACTCCCATGTGAGATGAAGATAAAATTTAGTGATTCAACACCTGGGTAGGTATTGCTGCGAAGACAACACAAAACGGCAGAATGGAGATCGACAGAATCGACTTCACAAGCTCATTCCTTTTTCAATTGTGTTCGTGATCGTATATTTGTCACGGCTCAATTTTTTGTCCATTCGCAATGTAAGAAATTAATTTGAAACTAATATTCAGCAGTGATTTGTACAGACCAGTGTTGCAACCAAATAAGAAACTTAGTTAACTTAGTTAATGGCGCGCATGCAATTATTGATTACTTTACACTAAATTTCTACTGACTTTGCACAGCGAGAAAATCAATAACCTGCATGTGCGCCACGTGGAAAATAACTAAGTTAACTAAGTTTTCATTTAGTTGCAACACTGGTACAGACCAGACCATTGGAGTCTCGCCCATTTCTGGTTTACAGTGGTTGCTTTAAGGTTTCTTTTATGTTCTTTCTCTTGCAAAATGACATGCGAGAAAGGATGCAGTCGACTTTGTGATTCTCTTTAGCTTAATCTTGTTTACCCTCTTCAAACGTCAGTTTTACTTTGCAAATCCATGGCAGTATTGTTTAATTATTCATCCCACGGTGGTTTAAAAATTGTTCGCCACGGTGACGTTTTTAGAATCAACCTACACAGAACGTAACATTAGTAGCGCCCAATTTTAAGCCATCAACTTGTAAACTTCTGACCAAATTCTTATTCATTCGCGAAAGTCCGGTAAGAACAGAGCCACATCGAACGAATATCAATGAAGCCCGTCAAGCATTCATTTCCAGATTTAGAACAGAGCAATTTTAGTTTGTTGTTCACCCGTTCCGTCGTATTCTTGTGGAACGTGACGTGAATAGAAGATCAGAAATAGCTACGGGTTGTGTTGTCTGGGGGGCGATATCAGAACTGGGCGGTGGGGGGTTGCGGGGGGGGTTGCGCAACCTCCCCCCAGAGGTCTCTGCAACCCCCGTACTTTTGGCGCACCCCCAGAAAATTGTCATTTTGTGGGGGACTGCTCAACCCCCAAACTTAATAATTGCAGCCCCCAGCCGCCAGACCGTGCGCACCTCTGGGCGATGTGACATCACTTTTCCGAAAAAGTGTCATTCTACCTAGTGTGAATATTTTTGCTGACCCTCTGGGGGTGGGTGATTTCCATTCAAACCCATTTTTCGATTCGGGTGATTTGGGTGCCTGAGGGGGTGATATCACCCCCACACACCCCTCGTGACATTGTCTGCACCTGAAAGCATCTGGCGTATACACCCGCCAGCTGCTAAGTAAAAAGACGCCACCAAGCCTTCAAAAACGTTCTGCAACACAAAGTCATTCACAAAAGAAGCGCTGGGGGGGGGCAAACGAAGGGCTCCAGAAAAACTTATCATTAGTCGTGCACATAAATATCATCTTCGATGACTGTTACGCCTTCTTTCATGTTTTTTTCGTGTCCATCCGTTATACATTTACCAGGAATACGAAGTTAAGGGACGACAGGAAATATTTCGAAAGGTTGAAGGTGGTTGCAAATTGGAAACTTAAATTTTTGGCTGGAATTTGAATTATAGCGCTAAAATTTGCCTGATTTTGATGAATTGGGGATCGCGAAATTTCACCACATTGACCAAAGTTGAGGCAGTAAACCCCCCCCCTCCGAAGTATATGAACTCCCTACTGCGCGAAATTAACCTTCTCGCCCTTTTAGTGAGACAAGTGGGATAAATCCTGCAGCAAATTGAAAATCCAATCACGAGTCCAGGGGTTTCGACCCCCTAAACCCATGCCTGTAAACAGGGGGGTCCAGGGGGTCACCCCCTCCCCCAGCCAGGGGTCGGACCCCCTGACTCCCCCCGGAAGTCCAGAAAAAATTTTTGGCGTTTTTTTGAATACGCGCCAAAATCCCTACACGAAAGTACTGTACCACCCCCCGCCCCCCCCCCCCCCCCGAGAAGGTCCAGACCCTCCCTGGCCTCGGACCTCTGTTACAGGTATGCCTAGACCCCTGGTTACAGGTATGGCCCAATGGTCAGCTCATCTACTACGTATCTACGATCAAATGCTGCAGGCCCGAGAGTAAGCGAATCGCGCATCACGGAAGTAGAAATAGTTCCACGGTGACTGTATGGATGTGTGGAACGATGTCATTTTTAGAGCCAACCTCATGTGTTCATTAAATACAGTAGAAATCGTTTGCAGCTTTATCGATTACTGCGGCAAATCGTTTTTAACGGTCAAGATGTGCGTCTCACCGTCCATAGCTGTAACGGGTGTCCGAGGCCAGGGGGGGTCTGGACCTTCCCTCGGGGGGGAGGGGTCAGGCCTGGGGGTCCAGGGGGGGTCGGACCCCTGGCTGGGGGAGGGGGTGACCCCCCTGGACCCCCCTGGTTACAGGTATGCCACAGTCTATGTTTTGTAAAATGGCACCATCGTTTGCAACGGTCAGTACTGACCGGTGTAAACGGTTTCCACTGTATTTTGTACTTTACCTTCACGACCAGTGATGTTTTTCGTTCCGGCGAAAAAAAGATTTTTGCTGTCTTCATATGTTGTTTAGAGCCCAAAAACCATTCCATGCACGTTCCCATTCCATTTCGCCTCCCGTTTTCGTTGTATGGAAACGGAGCAAAGATCAGGAACAAAAATCTTTTTTCGCCAGAACGAAAAACATAATTGCCCAAGAAGAAGTGGCATGAGGATCAAAATATTTTGGTGATTCGACCGAAGCGTCCGTGTGATTGTCAAAGTCATTATGACGAATGAGATACGATGCCATGAACGCGAAACATAATGTGTGATGGAATGCAGCCGAGATAATGCAATAAAAATCAATGGCCTGTCGGAAGTCTGTCCCCATTTGTAACCTCGCTCATGGATTAGTTGTTAGAAGCAGTAAAGGTGCCTTGCGCGCCCGAGCCCTCGAGCGCATCAGCAACGCAAAATCCATTCGCAAAATCGTTACATTTGAGCCATTAGGGAAAGCATCGGGAAGAGATGCACTCCCTTCGTCAGCATGGTTGATTGTAAGTTTAATATGTATACTTTCAGCGGAAATTTGAATTCTGGCACTAAATATGAATTTTTGCGTCATTTTTGCGTCATTTTTGTAACTTATTTGAGGTAGCAAAATCCTGTCCAAAAAATCGCTGTATGTCACCTTCTCTTCAAAAAAATTCTGAACCCCCACATGTCTGACTCTAAAATTGCAAACCCCTCTGGTTAAGCGTGCGAACCCCCCCCCACCCAACATCAAGGACTGGTATGGGGCGCCTCTAAAAATTGCAGCCTGCGTGTGCCTTAACGCTGCGCCGCCTCGATATATTTAGAACGGCATAGATCCGCTCGTTCGTTTACAGTATTTCTTCATTACTTACTGTAATACTGATTCAGATTACGGTATTGAAACTGATGACGTCACCTGCAAACACAGAAGCAAACCTATTGCTGATATTGGCGATAGTCGGTGTCATCGTCGTCTGGTTAGTGCTGATCGGTGGCTTACTGCTCTGCTTTGTTTGGACATTTCGTCAAACTATTGGTGCTTTGGGCCAAGAGGAGATAGAGGCGGCAACAACTCGGCGAACCTCTAAATATGTAATATTCACTCGAACTAATGCACGACAGTTAGTCAGAATTTGAATTCCACTTTCTACCTCTTTCCCTCTTCATTCTTTTTGATTCAACTGTCTCATTAGAAAATCTCTCTATCATATTCATATACGTTTTTATATTGCACTTTGATGTCGTAATCGATCAATAAAGAAGCATTTGTTAAATGACGCATACTGCGTCTTATTGACTGAGTCAGGTGCGGTTCACGGAAAACAGTAACGACTGAGCAAATATTTGGTACTTTATTGATGCGATAATTCGCTCACTATTGCTCATCATTGTACATTGAAATGAAGTACACGTTACTCATCAGGTAACATGTTGAACATTGTGGTGTCAAATGCGATACCGACCAATTGTCACATCAATCACAGTAACTGTCAGTCAACGATGACTGTCAATTCTGCGATTCCTGGAAAGGTTTTTCTGAATCGTTTGAATTGAATATATCGGGTTTTCTCGACAATAGACCCTGGGCGTATTTTTCTACCGAAAAAAATTTATAAACACGCAAAAATGGGTTCATTTTGTAACCTTTTCATTAAAGGACCGCTAGATATAACCTGAAATTCGATGATTTTTCACACAATATTGCATTCAACAGCGCAATTTCACTAAAAATGTAGAAATATCTTCTGTTACTGTGCATTTGATGAAATATGATAGATAGTCTGCGCATTTCAACGAGGTATTCACGCTTTCTCGAAAATACAAACTGGGCCTATTTTACTAAAGGGCAGCCGCTGAGACCTCTGCTCAGCCTGCTGAATCTTAAGGCCCGTGCATACCTCTCCTGCACGCTGCAGCAAAAGTTTTCCTGCATGCACAAAACATAGCGTTTTCCTGCA
>JAQGAX010000433.1:0-16802 GCA_034698105.1 Plectus exinocaudatus | reverse complement strand
TGAAACCGAGCAGAAACTCCGGCCCGAGCAGACGAAGACCTGAACACCGGCTCCTTCACTACAACGAATTTCGATGCCAAACCGACCTTCGAGTTTATTGTCGAGCCAAAAGTCGATGACCGCAAAAATGTAATAGCGGTCTTGATGCGGCCATGACTGGACAGTTTGGTCCTGCAGCAGCGCCTTGAACACGATTCGTTCGGCTCCATCGGGGACATTTTCAGAGTGAACAGTCTAAAATGGCGACGGAATGAAAACAACGTCACCAACGGTCTTTAAATCATCCTACCAAGTGGTGAATGCCTTTAATGGTCGGGGCAGCGATTAGCACAGTGCTGTCGCTCAGCTTGGCGCATAAGAATTCCAGCAAAGTCGCAACTAAAATCATCAATGACAGACAAATTATCAACGAAATGTTAGCTGTTCAACCTTCCAAAGTAGACAGGAAATCGTTGGGCAAACGACAAAGAGCAGAGACTAGACATTCGAGCGCCGTCTCCCGGTCCGAAGGATTTGTGCTCGTGAGTTTACTTCTGAAACGCGTCAAATGAAAAACTTTGAAACAAATCCAATTCGGACTCGACAAATGGCAGTTATTGATTGCAAGTCAAGACAATATACAATCAGAACAAGGGCCAGACAAAAGTTAAATGAAACGAACTTGCCCGAGAGATTGAATAACAGCGAGGATCGACGTCTCCTTGCTCAGCAATGAGCTGACGATATGATCGGTCGAATGTTCCGATTCCTCTATCATATTGATAATCTCGAGTGACTTTCTGATTTTGGAGTTCTTGTTTAATCTAAATTTTTATCCGCCGGACCGAATCCGAGTTCTGAAAGATTTGATCTAATTACCGTACGTGCAAGGTTTCTGGACCGATTCGGGTTAGGACAACGATACCGCAATTTACAATCAACTATTGTCACGCAATCTACGATACAGGAACAAAGCTAGCCGGCAAAAGTCATCGAGGGTTGTCGATGGTTCAAGCGCATGTGCTGTGCTGTCTTTACCGTAGCGTTCGATAATAGTTTTTAGCCCACTCCTTACTTAATCTTAAATCAATTTTCCTTTTATTAAAAAATTCTAAGTTTAGAACAAATTCATCATGGGAAGCAGTACGCTTCTTACATCTGAACATTGCCTATCATCAAGCGTAAATTGAAACTAAAACTTAACGCGGACACAATTAGTAAGCGAGCAAGATTCGACAGGCTCGTCAAAGTAATTTTAATTTGCTTACTAAAATTGTTATTGAGCGGTTGCGGGGATGCGTTTTGATTGTTACAAGAAAGGCGGGAAGCCGAGCAGTCATCAGCCGTCGATAGCGCCGAACATGAAGAGCAACTGCACTCGGCCGTCGTCTTCGAGCAGCCAACGGTGCAACAGTACAGCAAACGGCAGCAGCAGCGCGGGCGGCAACGCTTTGGCTGACCGTTGTGACAGTATCTGCAGTAGACTTCGCTGACACCAGCGACAGTCGGTCCTCGGTCACCGGCCGCCCGTAGTCGCTGCCGACAGGGCCGTGCCATGGGGTCAAAACGCCCTGGAGCCACGGCGGCCATCAACGCCCGTTCGGCACCCCACCCCCCTCGTACGCCTTCGGCGCCCCCTTGGCGCCCCCTTTTATACTATGCGCCGCCCTGCGCCCTGGAGCCATGGCTCCAATCGCTCCAACGATGGCACGGCCCTGGCTGCCGACCCACCAGGAGGACCCCGACGAACTCGAGCCGTTCGATCAGCCCGTCCACTGCGTAGTCGGGCGTCTTCCGTCGAAGCAAATGAAGAGAGGGGATGACACGCTCGAATGCGTCGGGCACGAAATGCCCGACGTCGATCTGTGCTCGCCGCCACGCTCTCGATCAAACATTGAAACATGCACCACTGCCTCACGCCCTTACTACTCGTCTGATTCGCTACACTGAGTTTTAACGTCTCTGACGTTCGTTTGTTTCAATTATTGATTCGTCTTCATTGGTAACAATAAACAAGCATAGATGAATACGATTGCTAACATGCCGGACAAAACAGTAGACAATCCCTCATCCGCATAACAAAACGAAAACAGACGAAGAGCAAAAAGCACATATGGATTCGTTTCGGTCTAATACCCACATAAAAACCATTGCAGCTCCAAAATATGCGGCATACAAGCGTCGGACGTATATGCATTGACGATAAGCAACGTGAATCAAAAAATCGATCATATGGAAAATCATAGCTGAAAATCGTGGCGAAGTTAGCATAACGGCGCGCGCAATCGACAAAACGACCGCGCAAAACGGCAATCTTTCCTACGATCGATGGGATTGCTCATCAATTTTTAACACCGTATAAGGGCTGACAATTTCAAAAATGCAGGTATGGATTGATTTTAACGAATCGGGCTGGAATTGAGTACTTTTATATCGGCGCTGCGCAATTGATGAGCATTCCCAATTTCGCATCGGTGCACATGATTAATGCAAAGATACGGTAACTTCGCGTCGCGCTAATCGCCGAAGCAGTCCTTGAAGGCAGCGATGAATTCTGACCGATACTCGTCGGTCTTATCGATGAGTTCGCGGGCGGGCAGGCCGGCGTGGTGGGTCTTGACGTGGAAGTTGAGGGCGTCCTTGCGGTAGCGACCCTCGTCGCAGTAGGGACAGAGGAAGCGCGGCGGCATGTGATGCTTGTAGACGTGGTTCTGCATGTCGGCGCGTTTGATCTTCTCCCCCTCGCACTGCCGACAGCTGCGCTCCGCCACCAGACAGACGTTCTTGATGTTGAAGGCGGCGTCGCACTGGCGCGTCTCCGCCTGCTTCTTGTCGCTGAAGCAGGCGACCTCGAAGGCGGCGATCTTGTCCTGCTGCTCGATGACGCGCGAGACGAACGCCGAGGCGTCGCCGTGCACGGCCAGCGTGTGCTCGCGGACCGCCGACTGGTCGTGATCGCTCGCGAAGTCGCACACGGCGCACTTGAACAGGTCGTCCACGGCCAGGTGCTGCTCGAAGATATGCGCCCGCTGGTCGGACGTATCCACTGGCCGATAGCACAGCTGGCAGCCACCCGCAGGAATATCCTACAACAGATTGATTATGTTGCAACAGTTGTTTGGAGCGAGCTGGTTAAGCAGCCCAAAAAAAGTGAAAGAGTAGGTGAAGGTTTAGATTCCAAAGCAACTATCTAATGATCCCCAGAGACCAATTTCCTTACTCAAACTGCAACTTACAGTACAAAGAGCAATTCAGTGCCTGAAATTTAAAAAAAAAAGAATCAGTTCGCAATTCTAAATGAAGAATTTGTTTAGCTCTGCGTTTCTCACTGGGCATTTCCACTACAATGCCTCGCGATAACGGCAAAGCGCAAACCTCGAGTCCACTGATGAGTGGGGAAGCGAAATCGTGTGCCGAGCTCTCCTCGAAGCAGATCTTGTACATCTTAAGGAACTCGTTCGCGTACTCGGCGCTGAGGTTGGTCAGGTTGTCCGCTGAAGTGGTCGCGTGGTAGCGCTTCATGTGGGCAAGAACGATATCGCTCTCGTAGCTCGAGTAACCGCAGTCGGGCGAGGAGTAGAGCGGAGGCAGGTGCTTCTTCCTGATGTGCGTAGCGAAGTCGCCGTGGACGGCCTTGCCGCACACGTTGCACTGGTTGCGTCCCACCGCGGCCGTCTTGACCTTCTCGGCGGCGCTCTTACGCCGGATGCTTTTGAAGTGGGTAATGGACGTGTTGGAGCGGGGGAAGCAGCGATTCTGCAGCTTCTGAATCTCTTCCGAGTACTCCGCCTCCCGCGACACGATTTCGGCGTCGGCGTGCGACTTCTTGGAATGACTGATCGTGTAGTGCCGATCGTAGCTATTCTTGTAGTCGCAATGTCGGCATGAGAACATGTCCGTTACTGCCAAGTGCTCGCGCAGTACGTGCTCTCTTCGCTCAAACATGCGCATCACCTGAATCGTGAGCAAAGGTTAACGGATGCTCCAGCTGTTAGAACCGAAACATTGCTGCGTTGTACCACAATTCTCTTTCTCAAGAGAGAGAGAAGCAAGGTTCTATCTTTTACTCGGTCTCAATTTGCATGAACTTTAACCGGCCCTCATCCGGAATTACTCCGAAAATACAGCAAAAATAACATACTCTATACACTTCTTAATTTATTAAATCAATTTTAATTTATCAGAAAATAATTAAAGAATCTATAGCCGACCTGCTCGCAGATGGCGCATGTGACCCATTCGTTCTCCGTGCGACGACCCTTTGAGGGGAAGCAGCAGAGTTCGAGCGCCGATATGCGCTCCTTGTACTCGGGCAGCCTGGAGACGACGGCGTTCTTGTCGCCGTGCGTCCGCTGGGCGTGGCTGCGCACCACTTGCTGGCTGCAGCTGCTCTTGAAGTTGCACGCAGAACAGCGGAACAAGTCCTCCACGTCCAGGTGCTCCTTGAAAATGTGCCGTCGGGCCTCCTGTGCTCGCAACTGCTCGCCGCACATCTGACAGGTCAGGCGACCGGAGGATTCCGTGGCCGGACTGCCCGCCGCCTGAATCGAATCAATATAATTATGATTATCAAATTTTAGAAATTCTCCAGAAATTCATTGGGTTCATTACTTGAAATTATAGCTGAAGTTGGTACGGCTGAAAGCTATTAAACAGTCTAAGAGACACTAAAATGCATTTAGGTTGCAATTTTTTGGAATAAAAATGCCGAATAAATGCGTATTTTTTAATCAGCAGCAGAAAACAGAAGTATCTTTGCAGGTACCTCAATATCATCCATGCCATTTTTCTCCAAGTCGACATCTTCCTCGACTTTAATAGCGTTGGTGATGATACCACTCGAGCCAGCAGTCTCGTCGCTCGGAGAGGAGCTGGGCGTCTCCTCGAATTTCACCGTACGCGACGCCGCCTTAGTAAACCCGTTGCCATCCATGATGAAGCTCTGTATCCATCGCGACTTTTCGTCGTCACTCGGAAAGATGGCGGCGACCGCCACTTCCGACTGATGAGCGACACGCAGGTGGACTTTGATGTCGTCGCAAGATTGATCGCATAGGAGACACGTTCCGTCCCCGCTGGTCGAATGCTCGTCACATTCGTCATTCTCCATTACTGCCCGCGTTTACAACGGGCGTCGAATCGTCGCCAATCTTTCTAATTAATCCTTTTCCGTTGTCGCCTTCTTATTTTCTTTTTTCATTGCCAAAATATTCTTGCAGAAGAGGCTGACCGGACACGCACGCCGACCCAGACGACGCGCTGGACGAACAAAGTGCTCACGTTTTCGGTACGGTAACCTCAGTTAGTCGTTGTAAGACGCAAGATAAACACTGGTCATTTGAACGACCTTTTCTATGTGTCACTATGACCTTTGCTCGACTGAAGAACTACTTTGATGTTTCTAGCTTTTCTAGCTTAGTGATTTCACTCCTGTGCTTATTTTCATTGGTTTACTTCAAAAATAATCGTATTTTACCAGACTGCCGCTATTTAGTCAAGTTTTTAGCAGTGTATACCAATTCAATATTTTCCGTAATGGTCAGTGAATGAGATTCAAATCTGCTGGTTTAATTCGGCAAAGCTCCAGGCACTGCCCATAATCGGGGTGGAGCTAAGGCAACAAAGCCAAAACGGTACATGATGACGGAAACCGGAAAATAAAAAGCGAAACACTGCACGTTATTGACACGGACCAAGTAGGATTACCTACAGGTACTGATTGGCATGATGATGCCTTTGTTGTTAGACATGTTTTCTGTTTGATTTCTTTGTATTTGGTCTTTTTGATGCATCTTTTATTAATTTTGCAGGTTTGTGAACTTTTTCAGTCAGTATCACAAAAAGAGAAGAGCTGCAGGACGGTAAGAGACCCGGACGGACTGGAAATATTCCATAAACGTTTGCAATAGTTCAATAACATTTGAGGTAAATGTGATGATTAGTCAGTTTCCCGCGTACTTCGCAACTGACCAACCACTGCACTTACCGCAATTGTAATTTCAATGGTGCATTTGCAACAGTTTTATGAAATAACCTCTTCATCGTAGTCGACCATGCCGCGGATGGCGCCCTGGGGGCGCTGCTCGGCGAGTTGCTGGGCGACCTCCTGTTCAGAGCGGCGGATGTCGTTCATGGTTAGGTCGATCCAGTTGTCCACCCAGCACCACGTCTCGCGATGGAACTTGAGGAGTAGCCTCGGGTACTGGTTCATCGCCAGGCTCTGCAACAAATGATTGTATTTGACGATTATAAGCAGGCATTGTTCGCACCTCGATGAGGCCCGAGACGGGGAACATCTTGAAAAAGACGGTGACCACCTTGTAGGTGCACATGAGCGGCTGCTGCTTCTGCTGCCATCCCTCCGTCAGAGTACCGCGCCCTGTTCGTCTGGATCGGAACTTCTTGGGGTCGGTGTCCAGGTTGTAGTCCTGAATAAAGTGAGTATCTCCAACGCTTGAAAATGAGGATGGAAAAGTAAGAAGACATACCCCATTCTTGAGCAAGGCGTCGGACGTTATGTCTAGTGTCATAACATCGCGCATCTTCAGCTGGTCAGACGACAAGTTGAGCGCCTCAAATTGGTCAAATTGGATCGTGGACTACGGCAGCCGAAAACAGAACTCACGTTGTCAGTATATCCGTTGTCAGCTAGGTGCACCGACTCAATGGTGATCTTGAAGTTCTCTTTCATGCAGTCTGGATTCTAAAACTGCAGATGAAAGTTGGAAAATGGTCCAAGAAACTGACAGTGAGCACAGTCTTGCAGTAGGGAAAGGCGTTCCAGGACTCTTCGTGGATGACGAGAGCACCTTCGGGCGCTAACGTCCGGATTATTGCGGGCATTTTGGACCTGAGGTGATAAATCTTGTGTGTGAATTGGCCAGGTCGGTTGTGCCGCGCTGGCAGACCGAGATGGCTTGTGAATCGCTCGTTGCGCACAACCTCGACGCCCTCGCCGCCGCCCGTCTCCGCCTTGCTCATCAGACCGACCGCGTACAGCTGACCGCACTGGAACTCATCCACTGTCAGTGGCAACACGATGCGAAACTCCTTGATGATCATTCGACTTCCTTTCACGGCCGCTTATGTAAAAATGAATAAATTTTTGTTGACGGAGGCAATTTTAGCTGAGCACAGTATCAGGTACGGAAATGAAAACAAACGCTTGTGTGACTTGCTTGTGCTTCGTTTTTAACAGTGACCATTTCCGCTTCAAAAGTGAGAAAATGTTGCTGTTCTATGAGCATTATTCAAAAATGATCACTAGAATGAGCCAATCACAGAAACAGGCATTGGCACGTTGTAAGAAACGTTGAAACGTTGAAACGTTAGTTATTACTATCTAACTTGGCTCTCACACCCTCATCAAGTCCCTTGATGGGATTTTCAAAATATACCTTTGTAGCCCTGGTACAAACAATGGATCTGATTTGTCACAAAGAAAATGTGTCAAAAGAGCTGGATACAACGAACTGAAAATAATGCTCATGAAAAGTGAATATCTGAATAGTGAATAGCTGCAAATCTTCGTTCCCGACCGATCGATTACTGCCCTCCAGACAATTGTGAAGAAAAGCGTTGGCCGATGTTTTTAACTACTTCTTATGCGATCATTGATCGGCATTCGAAGTGAAGGTCGACCAAAGTCCCAATAATTGATGATCGTCTGAGAGAGAGGGCGAGTCGGGGCCGGGTCGATAGAGCACAACCCGAGGGATTCTCTTAATCACGCCCTGTTCGGTTTCGTGTCCTGCATCGTTTGTCGATACTTTCTGCAGTCCACCAAGTCATATTCCTCACGAAAAAACTTTTGACTGCGCAGAATGGTCGCTGTTGGGCTGCACAGTCGACTGTGTCGTGTTGCCCATTCTTATAGTGAAGTGTCACGCTGCGGCTGCCGCTAATGTTCGAAGCCAGATCGGCTAGATCGGCGATTGCTAGATGGCTTAGGGTACGTGATTTTGTCGCATTTTACTGTCAAGGATTACGCGCATTTGCGCCAAATCGAAATAAGTTGTATTTTAATAGCGATCAGCGCTTCAGCTATTAGTGTGTTCAAGCCATTTCAACAGAGCCATTTCAACAGGTGGTTACACCTGTTGAAATGGCTGAGGATATGAACGTCGATAAAGGATGTAGCCCACTCACAGCACGTCCTCTCTCGCCCCAATCACTGTCTGGATCATCGAGGGAAAAACGGCCGTAGCAAAATTAATGAGGCCTTCCGCTCGAGGTGGTTGTTACGGGGCTGTGGCTGAACGCTAGAGATAAGCGCTTGTTGCGGGCGTCGATGGCGAGCGGTTTTCGCAGGTCGCGCGCCGGGCCAGTCGAGCAGCGCAGCTCGTGCGGACACGACCAGCCGATGCTGATTGCTTTCGTCGCTGACCACCGCCGCTTCTTCCGCGACCGACTAAAAGGTCGGATCGTCGTCCGAAAAGCGCCACCAACACTCGACAAATATTGCGGTCGACCGATCGGGTTACGACTCGGCTGGTCGAGCGCGCGGCTTGGGGACGGACGAGCCGCAGTCTTCCCCCCGTCCGCGAATAAATCTCCGGCCGTCACCGGTGGCCGCCGTCGTCATCGCGTCGCCGTCTGTGTCTGCTCGGATCGGGCGTGCTCGTCTTGCGATTGCGCGTGCTGCTTGTCTTCGAGGACCACCGGCGATCGGACGACAACGCGACCATTGGCGCGGTTTTCACTCGGGGCTGCTGGCGCGCGGTACAACGGACCGATGGGACGACAGACGACGACGTTATCGAACGGTGGCGCGCGCGAAACGGAGGCAGAAACGTCCGCTTAACTCGCTATTCGGTATAATAGATTAGCTGAATGGCGTTTTGACGCTAACGGCCGGGCGGGCGGGATTCGGGCGGGGTGCGCAATCGAAGACGACGTCGCTGCCAGTCTCCTGATTTACCAATAAACGCCGACGGCCATGCGTCGATGAGCAAAGACCGCCGGCGACGGCGAGTGGACTTTGGATGACCACTCCGGTGACATCGGTCCCCTCTGTCTTAACTTCGATCGACGCCGACTGTTGCGGCTGATCGACTGACTAGTGTCAGCTGACATACGCGGCGACGCTCCCTTGGTGGTTGGCAGCTCGTGGGGAAGGTACGTGGACGCGGTTGGTGACAGCGGCGCGCGACGGATGGGGAGCGAAGGCAAACAGAGGCGCGCGCCGTTTCGGCCAATTAGCGGCGCGCATCTGGCTTGTTCGCACATTGGCCGACAACAATCATGGCGGTGGTTGAGGCCGGTGGTTAGCGATGGCATGACGGCGAAGGCTTGGCGGCGGCGATGGCTTCACCTGGCAGCGTTTTCGCACCTGAGACTGACGGGCGATTGATTTTGTCGGACGGCATTGTTGAAGACGGAAAGCGAGCCAGACGCTCCTCTTCCTTCGCCGGCCTCCTTGTTGAGCCAGGAAGCAGCGAGTGGCCCAACCGATTAGCTGCTGATGGGCCGGGCTCGGCCGTCGGTGTTAATCGAATCCCTCCGATATCGGCTCAGCCGAGCCGCTTGAGGGAATTGCTTGTACTCGTCGCCACCTTCGGGATGCCGCCAGGATAAGCCTGTGCCGACACCCCGCGTCCGTCGCCCGCCGTCAGTCGGAGTATGTGGATGAACAGCGAGTCCAGCTCTGAACTCGGCCAAGAAGTTCCGCCGCCGCCGCCACCGCCTGTTCGCGTCCAGGTGACTGCCGTCGCTTACCCGCTACGGTAGTGTGCCGTGTGTGCCATCTACCCCTGTCATCGATGGATGTGTGCCGTGACCTCAGCTTCGTAGAGTTAGTCTGTCGCTTAATTCGACCCGCAGCAGCACTGATCAACTGAGCGCGGCCGCCGTATGGTTGCAGGGGCGTCGGGGCGTGAGTAGGGTGGAAGCGCCAAGTGACTGGCGAAGCAATCATGACGGATTTATTGTCCAGTTGCGGTCTCGGGGGACTTTGCGGCGCCGCCATCGACCACCCTGGATCGGCGTCGGCTAACTAGCCGCGTTGCGACCTGCGGCGCGCCGTACCTTTCCTTTCGCTGTTCGCGCCAAAGAGATTTACGGTGGCTCGACCGACACCAACGGCCCACGCGTTCAAAACCGTCGAAAGTCTCCAAACCTACCCCCACACGGTCCGGCCAAGGACGTGTTTGTATATGCTTAGGAATGCAACATCGTTGGTCATGGATCATCGTCCGTCGCTGACGGCGGCCGACATCTTCATCGGCTATTTAGGCGTTTTCGAATAAGCCACCAGTGACGGGCGTCAACAACTGCGCCCGTCGCCAAGTCGGCCGCCGGCGCCGACGACCGCGTGCGGACGCATGAAGTCGGCGTTTGTCCGCCCGTCAGCTCCATGTCCATGTTCAAACCGCCCCACGTGAGTGTCTCGCTCGCTCTCCTCGGCCGCATGCCGTGTCCTCGTCTCCTCAGCACCGTGCACGGATTCGCACTGGACGCTCACTGCATGTTGCCTGCGCTCTTCTGGTCGACATTGGGCCGATGCGATCGTCAGCCGAGGGACCGACCGGGCGGTGTCCATTAGCGAACGCGAATGGAGTGCGCAGTCGTCGCGTTCGGAGCGGCGGTATCGCGGTATCCGGGCGCCGATCGCCCGGTGCTAATCGCCCACCTAAGCCAGCAAGTCACCGTGGCGCCGTTCCACGCCGTCCGGCCCATCTTTCTTGCCTGCGCCGTCGGCAGCTGCGACGACGCCGGGACTGACCAACTTCTACGGCAACCAATCCGCCGCCACGCCGCTACTTGTACACTGACGTGTCTTGGCCGTCTTGCGGTCCATGTTCGGCCACCCGTGGGTGAGCGTTGCTAGTAAGGTTGCTTATTCCGCGCCGCGTCGCGCCTTCTGCGCCCTAATCCACTTTGGCAGATCGCTTTCAAGCGACTTTCCGCGTCCGCCTCGCCCCGCCGTCAACTTGTCCTCAATGCACTCCGCTCCCTGACTGTTGGTGCTCGTGCCTGATCTTTGTGGTGGCTGGAGGGTGCTGCTTGCGATCGCCACGCGTTTCAATGTCGTTCGGGCGCCCTGCTCGGCTGCGTTTGTGTGCCCGAATGCGCTTATTGAAGGCTTGAGGGTGCTGGCCCGTTGATTCACGACGACTCGCGCCCGAGATCGGAAGCTGTGGTGTAAAATTGAGGCGTGAGCTAAGAAATCACGGCGACGCTGCCCAGAGGCCGTCGACGGTGATTGCGTCTCGCGAGCGACCGTTCTTAGTGGCAGCCGGAACTGCCAATTAGCGGCGCTAGAAATCGGTCCTCGGGCGGGCGTCCTTCAACGGCAGGTGACAAGCGCTCGGCACGCGTCCGATCTGCTACTAAAGCCGTCTTCTCGTGGTTGAGTAATAATGCGGGCGCAACGGCCGATGAGCGCGCCGGCCAACGGCTTCTCGCCGATGACGCCGAGTATACGTTGATGGACGTGTGTCGCCGAAGGCAGACCGCCGCTGCAGCGTCAAGACGGAAAATCCGCCCGTAAGCCGGCGCTCGGCCGTTGTTTCCGACAGGCGTCGTCGACGTCTTAGTCGTGTGGCGGCCGTGCTGGCGCATTAGGCGATGCTGCGTCTTCGGCTTTTCCCGTGCCTCCTCGTCGACGCAGGTGTCTTTGCGCGGCCGTCGAGAAGCCGGCCTCACCAATTTCGACCGTTTGTAGCGTTAAGTGCGACTGGGAGGGCGCGGTGAGCCGAATCGATGGGCGATTGCGGCGGGCGAACGATTCGCTAATTTCGCAACGAACGGCGATCGGGGCGAAATTGGCAATTGGGCGGGGCGGCGGGTTGAGGCGCGCGCGGCGGTGCTCGGCGAGTGGCGAGTCGGCGAGTGGTGCAGACCCGAGTCGTGGCGCCTAATGCCGCGCCCCCGATGAGCGTGGACTGATTTCATTGAGACGCGTCGTCGCCAGTCGATCGTCCGGTGCAGCGGTGCTGTTTGCGGAGCGCCGTTGGAGCAGCGGACTCGTCGGGCCATTGTTCGGTGATCGTCGCCCTGCTTGCCAGTATCGACCGCGCGCCATCGCTGCCCGAACGACGACAACGAGGAGGTGGCATTGTCCGTTCCAGCGCCGGTCTTCTGCCAAACCCGTTGATCGTAGCCGCCGGCGATTCGGCCGTCGACGGGCAAGACCGAACCGCGGCCGACCACGAATCTAATTGAAAAATTGACTCCCGTCACCGCGACTCACCGAGTCGCGGCCATCGCGCCGCTAATATGCGCTGGCTGGCAACGGTTGCCGCTATTGTTATTGCGCCGATGCGCCTGAGGCCAGCTACGCATTGGCCGCTCAGCAGGTCCGCGTTGTCGTCGCCGAGCGCTCCCGTGTCACCCTCCGAATCATGTCAGTATGGCCTCAAGGATGCACGGCCACGCGGCTTGGCAGCGCTACCTCGCTAAACTCGGTCGCTACAAGGTACTCTTCCTCTTTCGTGCC
The DNA here is from genome assembly GCA_034698105.1 of Plectus exinocaudatus. Classification (NCBI taxonomy): domain Eukaryota; kingdom Metazoa; phylum Nematoda; class Chromadorea; order Plectida; family Plectidae; genus Plectus; species Plectus exinocaudatus. The sequence continues at coordinate 4,384 of JAQGAX010000433.1, read as the reverse complement.
CGCCACGTCCGCTAGGCGCACTTCCTGCCCCACTGGCGCGGCCACTGCATTCGCTTGCTGCAGTTGGCGCGCCCCACTCGCTGCATGGTCGGCATGGTCGTTGTGGTCCGGTTGGTGATGATTGTGTCATTCGTGTTGCTTGTTGGATGCGCCGACGGCGCTAACTTGAGTCCGCCAAGGATTGCCGAATGCCAATGCTCGGCTGCGCGCACCAATAATAGTGACGAAATGCGTCAATTTTATTCGATTTCGCCAATGTGGCCCACCGTTGCGTCCGTGCGGTCCCGCCGGGCGCTCTTACGTAGCCGCACACTGTTTCAGCCCGCAGCGCCAGCAGCCACTGACTGTCGGTTCGGCTGGTCTCATTCGTCGGCGCGCGCGCTTTCCCCACATGAAATGTGATTCGTCGTCTACGCCTCCGCCCAAGGCGTCGCCCGTATACCGTAGTCGGCGGCCGTCGATGCCGTCGTTCGTTGCCTACAGATCGGGAACGGTGGCAGTCGCCACATGAGCAACGATCGACCGCATCGTCAGTCCGAAGCATCTTCTTCTACGTCCGACCCGCTGCTCCTGACAACCTTCCGTTCGTCCTCCAAGTTGGGCAACCACGCCGGCCAGCCGCTGGGACCATCGGTGGGGCCCGAGTCGGCGGCGAGCACGTCGGCAGCGCTGGTCGTCTGGAACGCAGTCGACCAGCGGCCCAAGTCGGCGCTGCGACCGTCGACATTGCAAGCGCGCGTGCCGCTGGTGTCGCCTCGGCCTCGGCCCGTCCACTCCAATCCGATCCCGACGTTCCTCGTGTCCGAGGCAAGTGTGATGCTGCTGCATCTGATGGCCCCGTACCGCGACTGCTGCTCCCCCTGCTTCTTGGCCCTCCTTTGCTGTGTGTTTCATATGCGCCCATCCCATTCGTCTCCGTATTCGGTTGCCACCGGCGGCATTGTGTCTCGGGGGATCGGTCGAGAGTGCGTGTCGTGTCTGCCGTGGTTGTCCGTGTGTCACGCTAGCGCTGTCTCTTCTGCCAAGACCACCGTCGCACCACCCTCCTTTTCTTCTATATGCACCGCACTTGCCGCCGCCAGCCTGCTCGATGGCGGCGGCCATCCGAGTGTGTTTGATCTGATTCGGTGCACGGAAATTGCCGCATGCCAATCGATGATATGCGCACTTGTTCGCAAGTCGAAGACGGCTGTTCGTCTGACCGCGCGTCTTTTCAGCGAACGCCTCTAGAGAAGTGTCGTCATCTGGACAATATCCCCCCATATCAAGCGCAGAAGCTACTAGACGGCAGCCACCAGGTGCGCGTGGACGCGCACCACGGCGGTGCTGGCCACGCCGGCGGCAGTAACTAATCCATCATGAGCATCACGGATCGATCGCAAACGCGCCAACCATTTTTCAGGTCACGGGCACAAGAAAGAGTTTGGCCCGGCGATGATACTGTACTACTTGGCATCGGCGTTCCGTGCGCTCCATCCGCGCCTCGACGACGATTTTGTTGACAAACTCAACTACTACTACACGACGACAATTTGTGAGTATTCATGCTAGTGCCACGTCGGTTAATCTGTAAATGACTCGTGCGTTTACGCAACAGTGGCGTCGTTTGCACTGCTCGTATCTGCGAAACAATACGTCGGCTTCCCTATTCAATGTTGGGTGCCGGCCACGTTCACCGACGCAATGGAGCAGGTTAGTTTCACCAACACTCAATGAAAGCTTGTCAATATTTGCCGACAACACTTGCAGTACACGGAAAACTATTGCTGGGTGCAGAATACGTACTGGGTGCCGATGCAAGAGGATATCCCGCGCGAGATCTACTCGCGCCGAAACCGCCAGATTGGCTACTACCAGTGGGTTCCCTTCATTCTGGCCATCGAAGCCTTGCTCTTCTACGTCCCCTGCATCCTCTGGCGCGGCATGCTTTACTGGCACTCGGGTACAAACATTACATTACAGTTGGATTCGCGGATTGGAGATATGACAGCCGGCGAACCGCGCGCAAATTAAAAAGTCGATAATTCAATACGTTTTGTGTGTACGCACGGAGCGATGCGGACGCGCCAATTTGAATGTTATACTGCTAGTTTATTTATCCATTCCAATTTTTTACATTCATCCGCTTGTTACTGTAGCTCACAGACCGCTAGTGTTGCTCCATCCGTGAATCGAACGGTACATTTTCGAAGGGCTGAGCGGCATATTTGGAAATTCAGGAATCAATCTGCAAGGGTTAGTGCAGATGGCATGCGATGCTCGACTGATGGATCCGGAAGTGAAGAGCCGGACGGTGTTCACGATGGCGAGGCATATGGAAGACGAGGTTCAGCTGACGCAGATCGAGCGGGCGGCTCCGCGCAGTTGCCTCACGCTGCAGATGGGAAGCTGCGGCCGCCATTGCGGCTGCTACGTTACGCTCCTCTACATAGGCATAAAGGTATTGTACTCCGCCAACGTCGTGCTGCAGTTCTTCCTGCTCAACCACCTCCTCGGCGCCAACGACCTAGCCTATGGCTTCTCGCTACTGCGGGACTTGATGCACGAAATCGAGTGGGAGCAGACGGGCATGTTCCCGCGCGTCACTCTCTGTGATTTCGAAGTGAGTACCTCCATTTGCTTTTTGAGCCGACTCGCCAGTATACTGATTGACGCGTTGTATAGGTGCGCGTTCTGGGCAACATCCATCGACACACGGTGCAGTGTGTATTAATGATAAACATGTTCAACGAGAAGATCTTTCTGTTCCTGTGGTTCTGGTTCCTGACGGTTGGCATGATCACCGTCTTCAACACGTGCTACTGGATACTCATGATGTTCTTACCGAGCCAGGTGCGTTACTGGATACGGATATTTGCTGTTTACTATCGTATCCGGCGACTTTCAGGGCGTGTCTTTCATTCGTAAATACCTGCGCGTACTGAGTGATCATCCGGGCAAGCCGGTGGCCGACGACGTTACTCTTAGAAAGTTTTCAAATGGTTTCCTGCGCAAAGACGGCATCTTCATGTTGCGAATGATATCCACCCACGCCGGCGAGCTGATGAGCTCGGAACTGATCCTGGCGCTGTGGCAGGACTTCAACAACGTCGACCGGTCGCCGGCGCAGTTTTGGGACACCGAGCACGGACAGGCGGCCCAGGACGCCTGACCACCTCCTCCGCCTCACTGCCGATTCGCTTCGAGCTACCCGTCTGCCGCCCAGTCGCGCCCGCCGACCCGCGCGCCGCGACGCGCGCGACCAACCGGTGTAGCTTGTTGTGTGCCCTTCTGTCCTGTACATTGTCAGTCGTCAGTTGCCCATCGGGCGCGGCGAGGCGCACTCACCGCCGTCCGTTGCCACGACGCACCTGTTCCGCGCAGCACATGGCTAGATCCGTGAGTAGTTTCAGGCTAATAGTTCGTCTCGTGCCCACTACTGCTCTGTACCCGTAATTTTATCGATTAGAAGCTGTGCAAATGAGCGGCTTTATCAGCACACACTACCAATTCGTGTTCCGGTCTTCTTTTGCCCTGTTCTGCCCGTATGTTCGTATTACATAATATTGATCGCTTTCCCTATGACCATGCCACTCTGCCGTTGATTCAAAAACAGAGCGATGCGTGTCGCCCTCATTGCGTTGTCGAATATGAGCCATTTGTTTCGCGTTTACGCACCGCTGGCTCTCTCTGGTCCCCAAGAGTGATCGGTGCATAATTTTTTCCAATTCTAATTTATTCGTGCCATTCGTCACGCGCCACTTTGCTACTTTCCACTGCTGTAATGATAAATCTGCGCAGTGACCAATCGCCGGTCGCCGATGGCACCCGAACTCATTTGGAAGCAAGATTCGTGCCGAGTTGCACAACAACAATAACAACAACCCGACTTCATTATTTCACGTCTTCTTAGCGTCGTTCGCGTCGGCGGCGTCGTTCGCCTCCTCGCTCTTGGTCTCGTCCTCGACGCCGTCGGGGTTCTCGAACGACGTTCGTATCACAGACTCGACGGATGCCGCATCAGATTAACACTTGAGCACCGTTCATAGCGCCGTTTCCAACCAACGTTCCAGCGCCGGGTAGTGCTTGTTGGCAAGGATTGGCGCCACCGGATCGGCCGACATCGACCTAATGAAGGACAATTGAAGCGTATGGTTCGCGTAATTGCGTTTCATTTTTATTACCGATATAATGTCTCGCTGAGCGACACGCGTCCGCTATAATACTTGAGCAGAGTACGCAGTGTGGACGGCTTGATCACGCAACATTGGGCCAACGGCAGTAGAATGTCCGTATCGTCAAACTTGGTCTTGCCGAATCTGAAATCACATCGCTGCTTGTAACAAAAAGAGAGGAGCGCAATTGAATTGGCCGATACGCTCTGCCGTTGTCTAAGTGAATCGGG
>JAQGAX010000432.1:0-16813 GCA_034698105.1 Plectus exinocaudatus | reverse complement strand
AGTCGGTAAAATTGATCCCAAGAGATTTGCAGAGAAGTCAAAGTCGGTAAAGTGTCAGTAAACGAAGGTAATTGAAGCAAAGAAGCCTGCGAAAATTTGTTAACTAAGTTTCAGGTCAAAATATTTTACCAATCGCAATTTTCCTACTTTACCGACTTAGTGCAAAAAGACAACACTGCGTGGGCTTGCTCATTTTTCCCCATTCGCTTATAATTAAGAGTTTTGCAGAACTGTTCAAGACAAGGTGATAACCCTGACAAAGAAATCGTCTACAGCGGTTTCATTGAAAGTATTGAGCTTTAAGGAGCAGTCAAAAGTCTGGTCCAATGCAAGACGGGCTTCTGAAGTTTTCTGACCTCGTACTTTTGTTTTTTATTCCTTTGTATCAAAACCATTACTATTGCAACAGCTGCTTTGTATTATTTTCATGTTTTTATAATTGCTTGAATTGCTTGTACCGTATTCCACATCAAATATTTGGCACGAATAATGTGAATTGCACTGCGATCCAAGAGAGCGAGATTATTTTTCTCATATTGCTCGATTGTCAACATTCAGTCAGTAAGATACCATCAGTATATCATGTTGAAGTGTTGTTACTACGACTGAAAAGACATTTACAAAGACGAATGATTTTACATTAATATGGATTATGCAAACTCAATTTTTCTTCTCAAGATCCGCGATAAGAAAAGTCTGCAATAGTTAGTCATAGTGAGTAAATGTCACGATGCTGTAGTATGTCGCTGCCACCGCAGATATCAACAAAATGATCCTCTATGAGACTGCTACTTTGTCCACCCACCACTTATCCCTCGATTGAAAGTCGTCCAACTGTGTGACTGATAGCTGCACATATGCGTGCTCAAACATGTGAGATTTAATGCGGTCGCTCGTAAACAAATAAAAGCACTCTGCGTCACAAAAAAGACAACGACCGCACTGAAAAGGCGAGATATGAAACAGCAATGCCTAAAGAGTATCCAACGCCTTATCCTGATTAACAATACGCCTCTTCCCGTGTGTAAAGTCGTGAGTAAATGCACACTTGCGGCACACAATAACAGCAATGTTCAATAATCGTGCTAACTTGGTGTTCTTTAACCTGGGCCATACATGGACAGGAATGTGAATAAATGGTACCACATTGTTATCTTGCGAAACTGGCATCAAGCAAAAACAAGATTTGTGTTCTTTAGCCTTGACCACATGGTGATTAAGAAAGTGGAGAAATGTAATTACAATCTTAGAATGACGTGCAAAAATGACACGTTCGATTTTGGTTGCAGAATACCATCCGAATTGTAGTGCTTGACAAGACATTAGGTATCACGTCTAGATAATCATAATGTACAAGATCTGAACAAATACAGCTTTGGTTGAGATACAAGAGACTGCACTTGTCCGAGGTATACTGGTCATACTGGATTTGCACCTGCTCGACTGCGGAAATAAATCACCTTATCATTCGATTCTTACCGTTGATACGCAAAAACTGATCGAAGGTTTGTTTCGCATTTTCCCATATACCCGATTTTGACTTCCATCATTTTTGCCTTTGATATTGTGCATAAATATCGGATAATCATATGATACTGTAGACGTGGTGTCTTACTTCTCAAGCATTGCAATTGCGTAGGCTATCGTTTTCTGCAACCGAAATTGAATGTATCCATTCCAGCAAACCAACACTATGGCACTATTTTCTATTAATACATTCCTGAACATCGAGTGGTCAAGACTAAAGAACACAGCGCTAGTTTGCATGATAAACTTTGTTATTATTGTGTGCCGCAAATGCGCATTTTCTCACGACATTACACGTGGCAAGAGGCGTGCAGTTGGACAACAAAATATGACGTTGGATAGTGCCATATAGCTATTGTACTTTCATGTCCCGCTCGTTCACGTGGGGCCGTTATCTTTGTTGTGCTTATCACCGACTGTCTTTGTCTCCATATAAACGCTGTGTTTCTCATTCTCATTATTAAGTGACTGCCAAGAGAACAGTTGAAGGAGGAGTCGACTGACTGAGAAAATGACCGCCACTAAGCTGTTCTTCCTGCTCGCACTGCTCGCAGTAGTCTTGGCATTGTTGCCACCAACCAAAGCAGACGTAAGCGCTTCTTTCATGAGCTTTTGATTTCAATTCAGCGTTTAAAACATGAAAGTTTATGTTATTGGGCTCGACGCGAATGCAGAAATTCTTTTGCAGAAATTCGCCTAGCGATTTTATTTTAAAATTCTCGAAAAAGTTTGAACTACTCCTGTAAAATTATATTAAATGATCGAAAACTGAAACGGCATGCCGGTTAATTCTACTATTCACAGTTTTATTGGGTAAAATGCGTATTTTAAAAAGATAATATGCATTTTAAGGATGAAGTCGCTTCTGTCGCTCACGCGAAAGAGAAGGGAGGCGCATTTTGGAAAGGTCCTGGTCAGGGGAAGCAAACATGCACCGTTGCGGTAGAAGACGCCTACTGCAATACTTATTGCCCTAATAACGCGGCTGCCTGCAAGAGCATCAGATATTGCATAAATGAACCGATGTTCGGTTGGTGTGTTTGTGTGTGCCCCCCCTGAAGTTCCTGTTAGTCGGTCATTGCTACATTGTCTAATTTTAATACAATGCTTTGCTTTTCTATCTTTCCGGTTTCCTCCATGTTCATTCGACACGAAAGGCATGTTTTTAACTGAATAAAAGATTTTCATGAGAAGCATTTTCTACGTGAACCAAAGTAAGGCAATGTGCACTTTCGGATGTAATCGCGAAGTGTCACCGATACATAAAAGTCCCGCCAAGATCAGATTTAGTTACAAAAATGACCTAACAGAAGCATCGCGCTCACCGTGCAAGGAGGCACAGTGTTAAGGCGCGTGCATACCTCCTGTTTTTACTGTAAAGTATTACTGCATGCACAAAACATAGCAATCGATATCCTATGTTTTGTGCATGCAGTAAAACTTTTGCAGTAAATGCAGGAGAGGTATGCGCGGGCCTTAAGAAGTCCAATAATAGCCAATACCCCCGCCAACGCTGCAGTACTTGCGCTCCTGATTTATTTCACCGCTCAACCTCGCCGCCTAGAGACCCAGTTCAATAGTGTTTGTTAGTGGTAGCCAGACTTGATGTCAGGAAATTGTGAAAATTCAAACTTAATGCATTGGTAGCCGTATTCATCAGCAGCCGGATTACTAATTACCTGTCGATCAGCACATTCTCGCGCAGCGCAACGCCTGACGCCGTTCACGTCGATTGACCTTCATGCACACCCACTTATGCTACATTGCACTCAGGTCTATTTTTCTCGTGCTTCATCTCTATCAGAAAAACAAGATTTGGGCGTGGGGGGTTATGTGGGGTACGGTTGAGCCCAAACCGGTGCCCATGTCTGAGAAAAACAACCTTATTTTTGCATTAGATTTTTTCCACGTATGCGCCAATTTGCTTCGTTAGACATTTTTTCAGTCGAACACGGATATACAGTAGAAATCGTTTAAAGTAGTATCGGTTATAACGGTAAATCGCTTATGACGGTCAAGGTGATGGATCCCACAGTCTATATTTTGTACAGTGACGCCATCGTTTCTAACGGTATTCGCTTATAACAGTCAGGATTGACCGGTCCCCATTTATGGCTATAAACGGTTCCTTCTATAACTAATTCTTCGGCGCCCGAGAAATTTTTTCTTTTATCCGTGCTCTCTCCCTATATGCTTTGGCATAGGCACCAGTACTGAACCTAAGTTCCTTGTACGCGTGTGTTCATTCTATCTGTGTCCTTTACAGTATATCCGTGCCTTTATATCACAGTACTCTTATATTCGGGCCACAGATATATGAATTTGCGACGAATTTTTGTGTGCACAGTGAGATCACATTTTAGCGATCGTAACATCACCTTCAAGTGAGCGTTTGGGTCATGGACGATGTAACGGAAGAGTTGCCCATAGAAATTGTGCGAAACGCATGGAAAGAAAAAGACTGTCAATTGAAGAAAATAAGGGACCAGTTCATGCTTTTTTTTGTGACACCTCGCCCTTCTACTATTGGTTAAGCAAGGAGTTCGAAAACAATAACACTGCGCAAACGAATTACGTCGCAAAAAAACATTGTTTGCGCTAGAACTCGGTTTCGAACAAGATTTCGTCGAAGCAACGAACATCGTCATCTGTGGCCTCGAGATATGCGGAGATGTACAATGCAATGCTGCAACGCTGATTTTTCACTATTGATCGCCCAAGTCGGAGTAAATCGGAAGGAAATACAAATATTCCACACCATTAAAGTTGATCCGTCTGTGTGCGCGCGTGCGTGCGTGTGGATACATTTTGGTTCCACCCGAAGGTGTTTACGAGCTCCCATTCGGTCAGGGTAGGATGCATAGGGGGTAGTGTTGCCTGACAGTACACATTTCCGCCGCGGGTCCTAAGCGGGAATATTTGCAAAAAGATGAATGTGTATTTTTCGAATTATTCGTTCTGGACAAAGGGATTTCGGGCCTCTATTGCGTTATTCGTTCTAGTGCTACCCTATGATACCGTTTTCGTCCCGGGACCTTAAGCGTGAATTCAAATCGCTACGATGATACATTTGTGCATTTTATAACTTTTGAATTGGCGCCAACGAAATTGAGCAACTGGGCAACAGAACAAATGTGCATTCATTTTTGAAAAAATTTTGTATGTTACCAACTAAAGATAAATAGTCTCTGTGCGTTATCGATTCGAGAGTTTCACAGATCGTCCAGATCCGGTTTTCAGATGATGCTATTTCATTAACTGATCTCTCAGGTACATAATGTGCGTATATTGTTTGGACTAGAGAGCAGCGTTGGAATTGAAATAATGCTATTTCAGGAAAACACACTTAATCCAATTGTGCTGCGATGTATTTTTGATCAGATTCCCCGAGATGACCCTATATGGCAAGCGGCGAACAAATAGAAGCACTCTGCGCCTCAAAAAAAGATAACCACCGCACGTGAAAGTGCGGTATATCAAAGATCAGTGCCTATATGGCATATCCAACGTCATAATGGCTTGTTTAACAATACGCCTCTCCCAACGTGTAAAGTGTAAAGTCGTGAGAAAATGCACACTTGCGGCACACAATAATAGCAAAGTTCAATAATCGTGCAAACTTGACGTTCTTTTACCTGGCCCATAGATGGTCAGGAAGGTTAATAAATGGTACCACGATGTTATCTTACAAAACTGGCATCTTGCAAAAACTAGTGCTGCATTCTTTAGCTTGAAAACATTGTGATCAGGAAAGTCTAAAAACGTACTTACAATCTAGCGTGTAAATATGATACGTTCTATTTCGGTTGGAGAATATCATCCGAATTGTAGTGCTTGAGCAAGACATAAGGTATCACTTCTAGATTACTGATAGATTATGCAGTATACGCACACAGCTTCGAAGAAGATGATCTACATAAGTGAAAATCCGGTAAATATGAAAATACGAAAACATAGGCTATCGACCAATTTTTGCGTATCAACGCTACGAATCATGTGATAAGATGCATTTTCAGTCACAATCGAGCTTGTACAAAACGGTTTCGTACAGAAAAATCCAGTTAAGTGCAATTTGTCGTGATCACATCAAAACCATTAATATGGATCCTGCAGGGTCCAGCAGATACCTTGGCGCAAAGATGCGCTTAATAGAGCTTCGACATGAGCGTTGCTATGTTGATCTTATTGTAACAGTTAGGTATGTGATAGTGTCAGTCAAAATTGTGATCAGATTGTGATTTAACTCTCATGACTCTTTCACTGAAATTCTCTTATTCACTCGAACCCTATTCCTTGTTTGAGTGATTGCTTGTCATTGCTTGATAGATAAGTGCATTTGTGCGGGTTCAGAAAAGTGCACAAAATAAGCAACGGAAACCATTGAAAAGCGGCACTTATTCAGGCTCTGCTCATTCGGCCGCACTTAATCGGATTCAGGTTCGTATGAAGCGCTCACTGTAGGTTCGAAGAAGCTATCGGAAACCATATATAGCTATACTTAATCGGCTCCTGTGCGTATCCGGGCTGACTTAGCCATGCAGACTATTATAGCAGGTGAATTGATGCCACTTTTTTTTATCAAGCTTGCAATTGCGACGACTATCATATTCAGCAACCGAAACAGAACATTCCATTTTTATAAGCTAACGCTGTGGTACCATGTTTTCACATTCCTGAACAACCTGTGGTCAAGACCAAAGAGCGCTACGGGTATACGATGAACTCTGTATTATTGCGTAAAGCGGGTGCGCATTTTCTCAAGACTTTTACTCGTGTGAAGCTGAGTACTGTTAATTTGATTTCAACCTGTGCAACCAAAACCTTCTAAGCAATCCACCCTGGCACCGCCAAAATCTCTCCTACTAAAAAAGTCTATTTCAGTATTCAATTAAAATCTCGGTTGAAACGGGCCAAAGCGCCGCATGCGAGTTTGTCCAAGCAAATTGATGGTTTGGCTGCGTTTATTACACTCTGTCAGAAAGAAAATTAGAGGATGAGAGCGAGAGGAAAGAGACAAAAAATTTGAATGGCTTATACCTTCCCATTTTAAACTCTCATGAGTATTCGCACTGATAATCCGTGTGCATGTGCAAACAAGCAGGTTGTAACCGACGGCATTTTCGTCGCCGAATTTCCAATGATGCAAGCCACGACGATACTGTACATACCAGTTGAATATCTATCTGCTGTTATCTAATATCTAACCTTTTCGTGCCGGGTTGCGCAGTAGTGACGAGAAACAGCACGAGAACAGGCTGAAATTTAATGAGCCAGTTGTCAGCGGTGCCAACAGTGCGCAACGTCTGCACTATCTAAAATGATTAGTCATTCGAACGCGCTCATAGTCAATTATCGCGCTTAGCTAGAAATGCTCTACAGCGGCGATAAATGTAGCGATATTCGCAAATTTCTAGTTGAAATAAATGTTTCGAAACGTGTACCTGCTAGCAGAAATATAATATTCTTTTTGATTGCTGAATACGACAGCCAGCGTATTTGCAATGTCTGATAAGGTGTGGTATAAATCCACCAGCAAAACAGTATAATTTGCACATCAGAACCCTTATAACTGCAGCCTTTTTCTGCCCCTCATTGTTTCTTTACGCTGCATGTAAAATCAATGCGGTTAAGTGCAGCCGGAAGTGCGGTGTGAGGATAAGTGCAGATCTTCATTGATTCGCGCATGCTTATTTGCACCATTTGAATCCGCATAAGTGCAGTTATCTATCGAACAGCTGTCATCACTCAAACTAGGGATAGTGGGCGGGTGACCAAGAGTTTTGTTACAGTTTTGGTTGAGATACAAGAGACTGCACTTATCCGAGATATACTGGACATACTGGATTTGCACCTGCTCGACTGCGGAAATAAATCACCTTATCACTCGATTCTTACCGCTGATACGCAAAAACTGATCGAAGGTTTGTTTCGCATTTCCTCGTGTACCCGATTTTGACTTTATCGGTTTTGCTTTTTGATATTGTGCATAAATACTGGATAATCATGTGATACTGTAGACGTGGTGTCTTACTTCTCAAGCATTGTAATTGCGTAGGCTATCGTGTTCGGCAACCGAAATTGAATGTACCATCACAACGGCGCTATGAAATTGAATCCAGCAAACCTATACTATACGGTAGCACTATTTTCTACATTCCTGACCATCGAGTGGTCAAGACTAAAGAACACAGCGCTAGTTTGCATGATAAACGTTGTTATTATTGTGTGCCGCAAATGCGCATTTTCTCACGACATTACACGTGGCAAGAGGCGCGCAGTCAGACAACAAAATATGAAGCTGGATAGAGCCATATAGCCATTGTACTTTCATGTCCGCCCGTTCACGTGGGACCGTTATCTTTCTTATGCTTATCGCCGACTCTCTTTTTCTCCATATAAACGCTGTGTTTCTCATTCTCATTATTAAGTGACTGCCAAGAGAACAGTTGAAGGAGGAATCGACTGACTGAGAAAATGACCGCCACTAAGCTGTTCTTCCTGCTCGCACTGCTCGCAGTGGTCTTGGCATTGTTGCCACCAACCAAAGCAGACGTAAGCGCTTCTTTCATGACCTTTTGATTTCAATTCAGCGTATAAAACATGAAATTTTAAGTTATTAGGCTCGACGTGAATGCAACGCAGGAAGTTCTTCTTCATAATTCGCTTAACAAATTTATTTAAAAATTTACAAAAAGGTTTAAACTGCTTCGGTAAAATTTTATTAAATGATCGAAAACTGAAACGGCATGCCGGTTAATTCTACTAGTCACAGCGCTCAGCCCCGTCGTCTCAAGACCCACTTCTGCTGTAAGTAAAATTCAGTGCTGTGAAGATGAGAGCCTCTTTTCATGAAATATGATCATTCAAAAAATACTATGAGCATTTTCAGGACAAAATCGCTCCATTCGCTCACACAAAAGAGAGAGACGGCCCATTTGGGAAAGCTCGTCCTGAAGGGAAACAGGATTGCACCCCCGATATAGTTGCTTGGATGTGCAACTATCGTTGCCAGAACCGCCCGGGTGGCGTGGCCGGCTGCATCGCTGCTCACATCTGCATCACCGAACCTGTGTTAGGTCTTTGTGCTTGTCTCTGTGCCGATGGTTCTTAGAATATCATTTAAGAGCCAGTGAAGTGCTCGCTTACCAGTGCGCGGCTTCGGTAACAATCATCAATAAACGATTGACTCGAGCCCGATGTACTCTATTTTTATTTTATTTTTGTTAGCTAGACTGTCGAACGAATTACATGACATTCTCTTGAGCACATTGCAGTTGAAGCATGCCACTCACTACGAGTCATAACATTCATTACACACAGTTCTCGTTCATCAAACAGGCTATTGGGTCTCGCAACTTCCAGAACTGATTACATTGTAGCTTTTGCGCTGCGGCTTCTGCAGAAGAAAGTTCTACTGTACAGATTGGATGATGGCCAGTGGTGGGAACCATTTGGTGACTGGGGGGGTTGCAAGAGGAAATTTTGGGGGTGTGTTGCGCAACCCGATTCTTATCCCAATAATATCTAGTGCAAATTTATTCAAAAATTCAATTTGAGGGGATCTTTTTTTAAAAATGGTAGTCAAAAATCCATCGCAAGAAGTTCATGTACTTTCCCCTTACCTTCACAAAAATTTTCGCACCCCCCCCCCCAGAATTCGTTTCGTTTCGTTTTGTGTCAATGATTATAATTCGCTTGCCACCGACATGTCTCAATCAGCGTCGCCTATCATTGTGTTGCGCTCCATGACGTCGTACTGCAACCGATTGATTTGTCTCCAATATTAGTTTTTTTTAACCCTACGTGAGCAATTTAATGGGTTGAGTTTCTGATTGTTAGCACAAGTGTTCGAATACTGACTTCTGTAAACATTTCACTGTCTTGCGCAGATAAGGTAGCAGGGTTCAAAATGTACGGTAACTTTCGTGCAGCGTTTTCTCCAAAAAATTTGGTCACACCGAGGCGAACGCACTGTCCGGCTGATCATTCAATATTCAGTTGATCACTCACTGATCGCTGATAGAACGGCTGCCCGAATTTAGTTATTCCTCTTTTAACGTGAAAAAGTAAGCTAAGAAGATGTCGAATAAAAAAGAATCCAAGGCGACCTACAAACAGCGTCAGGCGATTTCCTACACGAAACCGGAAGAGCCAGCGTTCCTGCAGCGACTCAAAAAGAAGGCTGGATATCGGGAACCGGCCACTATTGATGACAAGGTAGGTTGCTTTTTAAATAAAATGCTCATCATATCCACAATTGGCTTTCAAAGCATTCTGGGAGCGCCTAATTGGAGCTCGGGTCAAATGGGTGTTGCATTTCACAGTAGGCATATTCTTTCAAACTCCAAAATAAATTTGTTGCAGAGAGCAGAGTTGCCCCCTGCGACAGAGGACGATGACGAACGGAAAGACTTGACATCGACACGAGAAGAAGACAGACCACAGATTGTCGTGCTCGATCCTTCCCAAGATCTCAGTCAGGATCAGGTAGACAAGGTCCTCAAGAACCTGGAGGACGAAGATGACAGTACGTTTCCAGTCTTTAATTATTTGCTTTACTCCACCTACTGTGCTAAAAGTAATGTTCAGCGGACCCAAATTTTGGTCATAATGGCAATAGTTACGCTACAATTTTGCATTTTTTCTTTTTATTACCATTTGTTCTGTTAAACATGAAATTTGGTTCAGTCTTCGTCGTGGTTTAGCCAATTTAATCAGATGGTCGATCTTCACCTGTAATAAAGATCTAAAATTTGATGCCACTGTGTCTTCATCTCATGATTTTCCTCAACTCTGTATTACCTGTCAATCTGGGCGTAGCGATCTATCTAATGTTACAGAACAACAAATAGACGAGGGGAAGATCACTTTCAAGAAGCCGGTCAAGAGAGATGCCCAGACAGACGAAAAGAAAGATGACAGTAAACGACAGCGGTCCATATACGATGATCCCCGAGTCGAGAAGAAAGATGCCCGACTACTGTCATTTGCTGAGGATGAAGACGATTGAAGGATGAATTTTTTGATACCGTACTTGTGCACGTTTTGTTTTCAGTATTAATCTGATGATGGCTATTCGATTACATTGGCAATCGGTGCCAACAACTGATTGCAGCCATAAATGCAATTTCGATTAGTTAGTACTTCTAAACATTTTCAAGATGGACCAAGAGAACCAGCCTTAAACCGGTTGTAGATTTAACGAATAGCCATTAGCCGATTTATACTGCAATTGCTCCACCGTTTTGCGCTGTTTTTGCAGTTTACGATTGTTACTGCGACCTATGGCATCCCTGCTATTCCAAGAATGTAAATAAAGCGGCAGGCACCATTAATTATTGATGGCAAATGCCAATTATCGCAGCTTAGTCAAGCACAGCAATCCTAGTGGAGATTTCGAAATTTACTCATTAATCATTTCACAGTTTCTATATTTGTTGACATTCTATTTCTTGTTGAAGTGAAAGTTGAAGTGTTGAAGTGAGTACAGTGAAAATCTTAAGCCAGAATTGGTATGTCGAACTGAACAAATGAATTTCAACCGACACTGCTCAATTCTAAATGGAACCAATCGATAAGCTTAAATTTTGCACTGTTATATTAGCCAGACTGTTTTTATACTGGAATAAGGAGAAATATTATCAACATTCTGGCTTAAAAGACTTCTACTGTACTGATTCGTCACTATAGCACAAATCGGCTTATGGCTAGTTATTTCAACTCAAAAGTAGCCAATTGTACTGTAGTAATATGACGATTGCTTTTCAGTAACGGGTTCTAGATTCTCTTAGAAAAGGAACCACGAACCATTATCCGATTATACTGTATCGCCGAAAAAGACAAGGCGATGGGCGAGAAGTCGAAAGTGTTGCTGGGCGTTGACGTCGGTTCGGCGAGCGTGCGGGCGTTGGCGGTGGATGCTTTAAGTGGACGAATTCTGGCGACCGCTAGCGAATCGCTCGCGATTCGTAAACCATCGCCTGGATGGGCCGAGCAGAGCAGCGATCAGATATGGGCGGCAACTCGTGCTGCGATTCGGTCTGCTCTCAACTCGGCCGCCATCGATTCGGACAGCGTCGTTGGCATAGGATTTGACGCCACCTGTTCACTCGTTGTGCTTGGTCCTGAAGGTACTGTACGCCGGTAATAGGACTGGATCGGGAGCGGCGACATAATGAAACGCCAATGGTTTTGTTTCATTTGCAGACGCACCATTGGCAGTATCGCCTGAATCGGACTCGAAATGGAATATTATTATGTGGATGGACCACCGAGCTGGCAAGGAAGCTGAAGATATTAATCGAACTGGACACAGCTGCCTCAAATCAGTTGGCAAGTTATTTACTTTATGCAATCGCTACTTCAGTTTGAATTTCCAGTTCTATGAAATAGGCGCCTTCATTTGTGGCAATTGCCATAAAAGTGTTTTGAGTTCATTAATCAAATTTTTCTCAATCTATCTGACAATATCCCTAATTTTTTTACTTCAAAATGCGACCCACCATCGTTTTTTAGTAATCTGTTTTGATATAGCCTTCATATTCAGTATTATGTTCAGGTGGAAAAATTTCGCTCGAAATGGAGCCGCCGAAACTGTTGTGGCTGAAGCGCCACAATCAGCAAACGTTCGACTCTGGGACGAAATTCCTGGACTTGGCAGATTTTCTCACCTATAGGGCCACTGGCGTCGATATCCGGTTAGAGTAAAATACCAATTGCTCCTTCCTTAATTCGCGCTCGGATTGTTCAGATCATTGTGCACTGTGGTTTGCAAATGGTGCTATCAAGCTTCTCCGACCGCTCAATCGTGGGATTGCACGTTTTGGAATGACATTGGTGAGTGAATGAAAATGTAACAGATGTGGAATTCTTATTTTTCTCCTGTTACTGAGAACCAGTTCGCTGTGAATCGTACGCAGTAGATAATTAGTGGCAATATCTTTGATCTGAAACCTGGCTCGATTCTATGCCAAATGCCAATTTCCAGTGGGAGAGCATATGATCCTCTTCGAAATTACTTTTCAATGATAATATCGAAATGATTAGGATTTTAAAAAAATTTTGTTTTACTTTATCGATACTGAAACAGAACCGACGACCCATTGATTATTTAAGGTTTGCCTGAATTAGCGAATGATGCGAGTCGCATTGGTGCTCACATTAACAGCCCAGGCAAACCAATAGCAACTGGTCTGAGCCCGAAGGCGGCTCAAGATTTGGGACTTCGCGCTGGAACGCCAGTCGCTGTGGGAATCATCGATGCTCATGCGGGCACAATCGGTTGTCTCGCAACGATAACGCGTGAGGATCAGGTACGTCTTTGCTTTTTTTATGTACCGTATCTATTGTTTTGAATCGTCGGTACTGCTCAGGTATGCAGCAGTTGTAATTCTATTCGACTTACTTATGCCTACCGCACCGACGACATTATAATAGGCTTAACAACAAGAGTATCATCTTGTGCTATTTCTCTTTCGTTGCGGGGTTGATTTAGAGAACTTAAAAGAATGGATTATGAAATTATTATCTTATCCTTAATGGTGCAGGGCGCCTTTGCGCCATTTTATATTTCTAATATTGGACAAGTGGCTGTTGTGCAGTGCTGAAGTACGGCATATGGCAGCTCTGAGGTTCGAATATCTATCCGTTTCAGCGACCTTCTGTTCCGCTCGATCAACGATTGTCCCTGATCTGCGGTACGTCGACCTGCCATATGATGCTCTCGGAGACGGCGCATTATGTGCCGGGCATCTGGGGTCCGTACTACGGTGCTGTACTGCCAGAGATGTTCCTGAATGAAGCTGGCCAGAGTGCCGCCGGGTCGGTGCTGGACATGGTGATGGAGATGAAGAGAATGAAGGTGGGAGCGGCCGCCTCTCTCGCAGAAGGTATTATGAACGCAACATAAGAGCACGGATCGTAGCCTGGGCCTGAGGGATATATGACGCCACTGTTCAAAAAGTGCGATTCCGTCAGTACAAATTCTATTTTTCCCTTTCCCTCAATGTACCTTTTTGTCTATTATTATCTGAGTAGTCTGAGTAGTCTATTATTATTTCAAACCCTCTCTACCCTGGGTTGTTATTTCTACGTGGCCTACTATTCCTCTGTAAATGCCCTTTTCAGTTACCGCATACTTGGACCGTTCAGAAGTCGAGCAGGGCCCGTTAGGCGTCGCCGACTCGGTGCGAGACGTGCACGTATGGCCTGATTATCACGGCAACCGATCGCCACTCGCCGATCCAAACATGAAAGGCGCTATCGTTGGGCTAACTCTCGACTGGATGTCGGATGCATATCTGCCGGTAGGTACGAAACTGTGAGGTTGAAAAATATTGTCAACATTTAACTAAAATAGTGAGTTTTGGTCTGCGACTTTGACAATTCAAACTATACCTACGAATGTGGGCATTAACTATACAACGCGCACGTTATTATAATTATTGTCATACTTCTTTACCGCGCTGCATCTTCAAGTGATATTCAATATTATCTTTCTGCAGACCATCTACCTCGCTCACGTATTTGCCCTCGCCTACGGTACGAAGTTCATTGTTGAGACGCTAGAGCAGCACGGTCACAAACCAATCGAGGTGGTCTACGCGTGTGGTGGCTTGGCAAAGAATCGACTTTATATGCAGGTCAGCATAGGGGGGGCGTCAGGATCAGACCCAGGGGGCCAATTAACAAGCCCACTGAGGTATTGCGGCGTATCTTCCCCCAGGCACCCAAATATTTCTACATCTCATTGTTTTAGGCTCACGCTGACGTTCTCAACATGCCAGTTGTTGTTCCAAATTGTGACGAGTCGGTTGCACTCGGATCGGCCATTCTCGCTTCCGTCGCTGCTAACATATACCCCTCTCTCAGGGAAGCAATGTTGGCGCTAGGCCAGCCGGGCGCCGCCTTTTACCCTCGTGGCGAACTTCAAGCGTTCCACGCATTAAAATACCGCAAGTTTCGCGAGTTGGGCGATTTTATGATACGTTTCAAATGATGCCGTTGTTATTTGTTATAGTGACTTACTTTTATATCGGCCTCAAAGGATGTGAATAAAAAAGTACCGCTATTAAATTCTGCCACTAAAGGCGCTATCAAAGTAATAGAATCCAAAATTACAATTACCAGTTCACAGTGGTAATTGGTACCTGTGAGAATTTGATGCATCGGGAACAAAATATCGCTTTGCTGCATTTCGCGAAAATAAACCGAGGCCGTAGTTTCCGAGATAATCGGCCAGCCCCAAAATTCAGCTTCTCATAAATACGAGTTGGGCGATTTCAGAGCATTGCACTGGACTGGAGCATTGCAAACACCAGACAATAATAACAAAATCTTCCGATAAAATTGTACGAGTATAGTGAAACCCGGACATAAGAGAACGCGGGGAAATCAAAAAATGCTCTTATATCTGGATTTTTCTTATGTTCGAGTCTCGTATATCACTCTTCTACAGTATGCCTTTTATTTTAAAGAAACGAAATAAATGACATGGTTAGCAAAATTTACTTTGCGAACTAATAAAAGACATCGTCACATGATAGTAAAGTACTGCCAAGATAATTTTCATAACATCCGCAACGAATAATTGTTTGAGATCTAATTCTAGTGCTCCAGTTTTATGAAGGGCAATCACAGCATTTTTTCCCTGGCTGATTCATCTGATTGATCAACATTTGGTCGTAGTCAATCCACACGCATTGGAGGAAAGTACTCCCGTTTGCGCAATAACCGCGGCGGTTTCTGGCTTTTGCAACCCATGATATTTGGCATCCACCATCGTTGTGCCATTCGCAGTTCATTAAATCGTCTGTGTTGGTGAATGCTGAATGAATGACAAGACATGAAGTATGTTTACCATGCCTGCAACCAGGGGGTTAACCCCTGACCAGGTGTCAGATCTCTCTAGACGGGTCATTACCCCCGCCGCAAAAAACGTTTTCGCCATTTTTCGGCGAAAAAATTTTGGCGCTTTTTTGAATTTCTGCCGGAATCCACACACAAAGTTACCGTAAGTTACCGCGCACTTTTGTGCCAACATACTTGTTTCCGGGGGGTGGGTCTGGGGGTCGCCAACCCCCTGGTCTAGCTAGGACACCTGTTACAGGAATGAGTGTCTATCAAATGTTCCTCGTTAATCGAGACTTGGGGATGGATATTCCATACCCCACGCCAGAGGTGGGCATGGGTTTGGGTCTAGGTGGTATGGCGGTCTTTTAGGGGTATATATACCCCATACCACTGTCCTGCACCAATCTCTGCCCCGCGCTCTCGACACGATGCTACCTTGATGGACGAGTACCAATCCGACGACGGTGTAGGCGAGAAGAAACATTTTGCAGCAGGCTCACGTTAAATCGAAGTAGGCACGTCGAACGATAAAAAGTCAGAGAGATGGAACACCGTTGTACATTTGAAATCGGTAGTACTAATAAGCAGACTTATAGGTTTATACCACAATGCAAACTTGGCGAATTGGACAAAGTGACGTCGGAGAGCATGAAGGGCAATCGAGATGAATATGAGTTCGCTGAGTAGCACTTGGTTAAAATGGTTAAATGGTTAAATTTGCTGCCGGACAAAATTCTGGACACTTTTTGTTTCTTCAACAATCATGAACAGTTTGAACAGTGAAAACAAAGCAAATACACCCAATTTTTTCTGAGTTACATCAAGGGTACTAGTACTTGGTTGGGGCACCATTAACTTCGAGAACGGTCTCACATCTACGCGGTATGGACCAGCCAGGGTCCATGGACCAAACCGATCAGTTTTATAGGCAAAGCAGCCTATTTTCGATTCACAGCTTTGAGCAGATAATCGGGCTTTGTGAATTTTTGGCCTGTGAGCTTTCGCTCGACCTCGCCCCACAAGTATTCGATGGGACTCAAGTCGGGATACTGCGCTGGCCATGCCATCTGCCTCAGTTTCCTACCTGGGAATCATTTTTGACGCTCTTTACCGTGTGTTTTGGGCCATTATCTTGCTGCAGTTACCCCAGCTTACCCATCCATGAGGCATATTTTGTCTGGAATGGTTCAACATGACCTTCTGCATGATCTTCCGATATTGAACCTGGTCCATAATGCCGTTAATGTGGTGCACGGGACCTATCACCGACTAGAGACTAAAGCACCCCCAAACCGTGATATTTGCCCATTCATGTTTTACCGTTCCCACTGTAAAGAAAGTGCTCTAGACAGATGAACTGAAGTTCAATATGAACACTAGTGATGGTATTCGTAATTTTAGGGGCCAGAAAAATGCTTGATTTGACCCCGTTACA